>PVLD010020581.1:0-33565 GCA_004027595.1 Dinomys branickii | reverse complement strand
GAAGGAAGCATATCAGGCTATCACATGCCAAAAATATTTCATTTCAGAGACTTTAGTTTTCTCATTAACTTTATCACAAATCCATTCATTTTAAAAAATGTATTTCAGGATTTCACATCGGGTTGACTTTAAAGCTTATATGCAGATGAAAGTTTCTGTCCCTAGCACTGAGTAAGGTAGTTGGTCCTATTCTGTGCTTAAAAGTAAAGCAAGCTTATGGTGGCGCTGAAAAAGGGATTATTAAATAACCAATTACTATTCAGACTGTGTTACATTCCTTAAAATTACTCAAGCGAGAGTCTGGAACTTGTTCAACCTGAACACATCTGATATCCTCAGCCAAGGAAGGGATGCAAATTAGAGAGCTTCTGGCTTTGCTCGTGTGGAAGGAGGCATACTTTCCCCCTGAGGAATCTGTGACTAATGACCTCAATTGTCTAAACTTCAGGAGTAGTCAAGTCTCCAAGGATAAGCCTATTTCATCATTTCTGCTTCTGTTTTGTCCCATAATATATGAGGGGGTAAAACCTTTTAAGTGTAAATTTCAGCTTGAGATAATCCCTGAAAAATGAATCTTCCTATATTTGATTAGTGTATGCATCCGGATATCCTATAATGACTGATATGATAAAAACTTTAGATTCTCAATAATATAAGTTATAGCAGTGGAGAAAGGTTTGTACTCAGGACACGCGAGAGGAGTTCTAACTGCAATTCTCCTTGTCTGCTTTGACAGTTACTTACCCACAGAAGCACTCTGTTTTCATATCTGTAAATGTTGATCTTCAAGTTCAATTAATTCATGGGTCAAATGAGAAAAATATATAAGTGCTATAGCAGTAAAACATGAGTAAGTTTGAATTACTCTTTTCCAGTTTTACTGCAATACAATTAAAGTTGTAGAGTATGATGTTTTGATATAAATATACACTGGGAAATGCATCCCTTCATATTGTTACCATTATTTTTTTCCAATGAGAACGCTTAAGATCTCTCTGAGCAGCCAGTCATGGCAGTGCACATCTGTGTGCTCAGATCCTCTTAGAGGGCAATTCTTCAAGGCCATCCTGGGCAACGTAGCAAAATTTTGTCTCAAAATGCAATGGAAAATAGAGCTCGGGAGATGGCTCAGCATGCTGGAGGCCCTGGTTTCAATCCCCATTACTGCTAACAAACAAGAAGTTATTAGAGCTCACTATCAAATTTCACATGTACAAATTTCAAAATGTACAAATTCCAAATGTACAGTATAGTATTAATTACTGCAATGTCAATGATGTATAGTAGATCCCCTATATATACTAATCTTAAAACTAAAACTATACCCTTTCACCAATGACTCCCCATTTTTCCCACATACTACGTCCACTTGACTGTGTGGACTCAAAGTTTTAAAACAATATGAGTTTTCACTGGGGAGGAGGTTTATAGACGGGATTTCCCTGTGCTTCCTAGCTTGGCCTCAAATTCTTGGGCTCCAGTGATTCTGTCACCTCAACCTCTCAAGTAGCTAGGATTACAAGGACTTACCACCATGCCAGGCTAATGGCAGTTACTTGAACTTTTTTCATTTTTAAATCGACAAATTACATCTAGTTCTAAATATACATATATATATATATATATATATATATATACACACACACACACACAAACACATACACACACATATGTATATATATATATGGATTGTGGATTGGCTACATTGAAGTATAATAATAGTATTTTTAATAACTATGTAACCAAAATTTGTGGCCAAAGGAGTTTAGCCAATTGGCTATGTAGTTCTCAAATCTAGAGTTTCCTTTGAGTCAAGAGCAATATAAATACTCCCAGAAAAACTATACTGACGATTTTGGTTTTGAGAAAACTATATTGACGTTTTAGAATTTGAGATGTGATTTCTCATCATTTTACACAGCCTAAAATATTCTCTCTTCTGTGTAGGCCAGTTTACTCACTTCTTTGGCCTTTTCGAGTTGCATGCCTCTTTATGCGAATTTTTCCCTTCCATTTACCTTTTTTCTAAAATTTGTCTTATAAAACCCAGTGCAAGTCCTACATCTCCCATACTTTCTCTAACTGCTCCATGCCTCACTTCATCCTATTAACTTTTGTTCCACATAATCATTTATATCCACTACTCAATTTAATTACTTGCTAATTATTTCCTGTGGGTTATCATGATTCCATAAATCTTTATGAGGTTCTTGAAGGCAGTTTCTATTTTATACTCCTTTTAAATAATAGGTATTCTCCACATTCTTAAATTCTTTGTGTACAAAACTTAATGTTTTTTAGACACTACATGACTAATTTTGTCTTAATAGGAAGGTACCTTTTATTGCCATGCATTTACCGTGTTTGCCATGTAGGTGTGGTCACCAAAAGGAACATTTCTTCCAAACCATGAAGCTTTCATCTGAAAGACTCGCATTACACTTGTAACCTGCCTTTGATTTCAGCACAACCTATCTAGCTTTCTGTTACTTGAGAAGAATTTAAATATATGTGGGTGATATCTCAGAGGAAAACTAAAAGTTTAGCTTTTACCATCTCTAGAGTTTATTGTTTTTGCATAAAATAGAATGGTTACATTTGGCAGGAAACTTTACACACTTATTCAAGTATTTGGTAGTGAACATTAATGAGAAAAGGCTTGTTCAATTGTACACATTATGAATATAGTGGCTCTTCGTTCCTCCATAGCTTAAATACTCCGCCTAAGTGAAAATGTTGTGTAAGGGAAAGGTCAATTCCTATAATCCAGATGAAATAGGTTACTCTCTTATACACATTAGTAATTTTCCTTCAGGTCTAGTATTAAGGAAGCCTTTTTAAAATTTTTATTACAGTAGTACATGTTTACAGCAGATAAATTTTTTGTGTGTGTTTTTTTTTTCAGCACTGGGGATCAAACTCAGAACCTTGTGCTTGCCAGGCAGGTGCTTATGCCACTGAGCTATATCCTCAGCCCCGATAAAGGTTACTTTCATCATGGGTAGTTGATGAAAGTACATAACACATCTTCCTTCTTTCTCCTCCCTTTCTAACTCCCCTCTCCCCTCCCTCTATCTCGTAGACCCTTCTCTTTTGCAAAAGGTCTATCACCTTGTTTTCTCTCATGTATTTGTTATTTTGCTCTTCAATTATGTTTTGAGTTTCAAATGTAAGAGAAATATTCAATATTTATGCTTATGTGTCTGATTTATTTGACTTAAATTTATGGGCTTAAAATGCATCCATTTTCCCACTAATGACTGAAGTTTAACTTTATGGCAGAGTAGTACTCCATCAACAGATGAGTGGATAAAGGAAATGTGTTTATACACAGTGAAGATACAGAGCCTTTAGAGAACATTTTTCCGATTTAGGCTAACAAGTATAGTCAGGTAAATATCAGTGTATCTCCCTCTTCTGATCATTCATCCCTGGAAATTGAAATCTGGGGACACTGAGGCTATACAATGGTATAAGAAGTTACAACAGTGTTAATCATGGAGAGTGGTAATAAAACACAGATTTTGTTTCTTGAGTGAAGCCACCCTTCTATGTTTGGAAACAGTGTTTATCTTTGGCTAATAAAGACATCTATGCTTACATATTCTCAACTTATAAAAAATAAAATTGATTTGACAGGTTCTTGTTTCACTTATTTTTCTTGTTTTGTTATCTATGATGATCTTTGTGGGATCTGGACTTTGTTTTAATGAGGTCACAGTGCAAAAGACTTTATTTTCAAATCAGCGAGTACTTAGGGCAACTACTTCTTAGATGGAAATAGGTACTGTGACATACTAAGTGTTCTGACTTAGCTATACATTTCTCTGGCATTTACATTGTATTTCAGGATGGTATTGGCATATATTTTCATTTATACAATAAAACTGATTGAGAATCATAGGCAAAATTTACTTTAAATATTTCTAGAAAATATTTTCTTTTGATCATTTTTTCTACAATTATATTACATTTATATCATAAGCTGACCCTAATTTTTGAGACATAAATTTCGTGATTATCACTATTCGAAGTAATTCATCTACCTGTGTGTATGTTTGCAGTTTAGTCATTTTAAAACTAACTTTGTGTTAAAGACAATCTACTTTTCACATTACATTACACAGATATCATGTTAAAACACAATATGTACATGTGACAACTGATCTTTTGGGGAAAAAAGAAAGAAGCCTATGAGTCACTTCTGTAACATTTGGAGTTAAATTCATTAACCAAAATAATACCATGCTTCATCTTTTATATTTTCCTTCCTTAGCATCTGGGCCTTAGTCTGTCTAATTGCATTATAATGGCTCTGTGTTGCAACAGATGCTATAAGAATTTTTTCTGGCAAGAATGATCATTTTGTTTCATAGTTTGGAATACCTTCTTTGCAATTGTCTTTCTTATTTACTGGAACTAGGAAGAAAACAAACGATATTTCTTTTCTCATTTGAAATATATTAAGAGCTTGATTATGTTCAAAGATTTATTTTTGAAATTTTTATTTCTAATAGTACATGTTTACTGTCCATAATAATGATTGCAGGCATCAGTGCATGTACACAGCATATCTTAGTAATTGTCATACCCTTCCGTTCCCATTCTGTCCCCTTTTTCTATCTCTTGCACCTCTTCCTTTTTGCAAAAGGTTGCTCCTTGGTTCCTAATATTGAACTTGTATTTTGTCCTTTAATTCACTTATGAAATTTTCATGTAAAGAATATTTTCTCAATTAATTTGTTGAGTACTGCACTTGTGGTTCTGAGTTCAAAATAATGATTAGCTTCCATACGGCCACTATAATGTCCCTGACCAGCATATTTCTTTTTGGCTATGCAGTTAGCATTCTTATATTTAAATGTAGGAAAGTTACTATTTCATTGGAGCTATGCAATAAACTGATTTCTTACAGTGAATATAATGAAATCTGAGGCCGATGAGTCAACTATGTAAGAAAACTTATGTATGTAAGATAAGATACATATGGAAGATACCTGAGATAGATTATGATCAAGTTGTATTTGTAACGTGATCACATCTTACCATATATGATCACATCTTACCAAAATCTTATTTTTTTAACACAAGGAGGAACAAGCTAGTGCACTTAAAATTATGCTGTAAATTTATTTCTCAAAAAGCACAGAATTTTCAAGCAACTATCTATTAAAACCTTTAATGTTGATAATCAGCATTATAGCATTATAAAATTTTTGAAATTTTATGAATTTAGAACATTAAGGTAGGGAAAATGAAAACAGACTCATTTTAATTTTGCATTGGTGTGAAATGATTATATTGTATTGTGTAATATATGTATTATTGTGATATATATATAATTTAAATTTGTAAATTATTGAGATATTTTATTTAGTGCTTTATATTTATATATGTAATATTATTTTGGAGATTATGTACTTGAGTCATATTAAGAGGAATAATATCTGTCAATTTCTCTAATTTTATCAAATTGCATAACATAGTCACCCATGGGTATGCCAAGTGTTATGCTAAAAAGAAAGCTAAACTCTAATGAATTTAATCATAACTTATTGGTTTACATAACATTAGCCTTTTGATTATTAGGATACATACAAATATATGGCTTGTTTTGTTCCATATGTGCTGGGCAAGGGTATTTGTTTGTTTGTTTGTTTGTTTCTTTTTGGTGCTGGAGATGGACACACCGGGCTTTGTGATCTTAGGCTGTTTATGCTTGAAACTGTTTAAGATCTTTCTCTTGCACTAGAGTACTAGCACCCTGAAGCCAGGAATCATGGTAGTTTAGGGTCCACTATTCTTCTTTATCTATCTATCTATCTATCTATCTATCGAGATGGTGTCTCACTATGTAGTTCAGTCTGGCCTGGCCTCAGGATATAGCCCAGCCTGCCCTTGAACTCACAGCAATCCTTCTGCTTCAGGCTCCCAAGTGCTGTGAGTATAGATGTGTACCACCACACTGCACTCACCGTTCTTTGGTTAGCAGGAAAAAAGCTATTATTTTGTACAAATATTTAAAAATGTGTTTTTACTTGGCTGATTGTTTTGGTATGTGGTGGTGGTACTAAGGATCCTATCTAGGGCCTCACATAGCCCAGGGAGTGCCCTACATTGACCTCAGCATCCTACTCTTCCTTCACTTAGTTTAGTTTTCAGTGCTGGGGTCAGAAGCCTGAGGCTCGTGCTTGCTCAGCATGTGCTCTCCTATGGAACTCTATGTGCAGCCAATCTTCCTGCCATAACAAGGGAACAGTCGAGAGTTTGGAAACTAAGGACTTTTTTCTCACCTTCATCAGTTTTTTGCATACAGTGTTTAATAGGGGCATCGCCCTTCAATGCATTGCTTAATATTGTTGGTGTCAGACTCTTGCATTTGAACAGTTGAAATTACTGATACTTCCCCTCTGATTCTTTAGTATGTATTGGACTGACTGCTTAGACTCTATGGTTAGAACTTTATCTACCTGGAAAACTGATGTCAAATACAAGGACCACATATCAACCAGCTGCGTTCTCATCTTCCTGGTTCTCTACTGACTTGGGTGGAAGAGAAGAAAACTGCAACACTCAAAACCTGCTTAGTTGCAGTTGCCTTATAATACTACTTTTTAAGCTTGAGTTTCTAAACCAAAGAATATATGTAGCCCAATATATGGTACCCATGGACCAATTCAATTTAACACAACCTTAATTTTAACAAGTTTTAGTTATAATTTTAACTAGAAGGTCTAATTGAAAGTATTTTAATGAATTACAAATAGCACTTTGTGATATAAGGGCATTAATAAAATCAACACATCAATCTTAAATGCACAGTCAGCTCTCATTTAACAAACTTGGATTGTGCAGGGATTGTCTTCTATATTAAAAGACGCCAAGATGGATAAACCTAATCCTAGCCACCAGACCACCAGGGAGAGACAACATGAACAAATCAAAAACCCATTCCTGAGACCATATAAGCAAAATAAAGTATTTTGTAATCTGGAATCTATGAACCAATACAATAAAAAAATTTAAATGTGTATTTTCCTAACACATTACTGAAAATTAGTATCTCTCTCTTTTTATGTACTGGGAATTGAACTCAGGACCTTGCACTTGCCAGGCAGCTGCTTGGGCCACCAAGCTACATCCTTGGCCCTCTTTCTACCTACTGAAACATGTAGCACACTAGAGCATTAGCAATATCTGTAAATTTATTATTAATATAGTACAGCAAATTTTAATTGTGGATAACTTAAAAAATCTTCTACTACTATATACTAGTATCTTATGTACTAATCACTAGTTTGAACTTTTAATAATTATTATACCTTCAAATAGTGCATTATTGGTCATTTTAATATTCCTATATTTAAAACTTGTTAAGTATATTGTAATACAATTAATTTCCTTTGTAAAACTAGATGCTTTTTATTTTCATGTTACACATTTTAAAAAATCTGGAATGTTCTCCATATGCTTCCCCAGATGCCAAAGGGGTCTACAGGACAAAATTAGTTGGGAACCCCGTGTCTAGAGCAGACACATGCAAATCCGCATAACACCATGGTACAGAACAGTAAAAGAGGTGTGTACCGTGTGCTGTGAAATTGGGCATGACTTTCCCAGCTGAGAAGATTAGAAGGCAGTTCTTTTATTCTGTTTTAAAGCAGGAATTGTTCCACTTGTGGTATCCTGTGAGATGATGCATTCAAAACCAAAGAAAAGAAAGTGCCAAGTCAGCTGATGAGAGTTTGCAGGGCCAGAGAACAGAGAACAGTTCAGTGCATCAAAGTAAAAAATTCCTATTTCCTATAACTGCTGTCGGGCATCCTGTTCTGTTTCTATCCATCAATGTACAAGATTTCACTTGCCAAGTACTTTTTATTAATCATTAGTGAGCAGAAACTATTCTTTAGCTTTTTAACAGACCATGTTTTATAGAACAGTGTTATAGACAAGAGACAGGAAACATCAGAGAAGAGATCAAGGCTTTGTGTGAGCTTTTAAAATCTCTCATTATTTCAATCAACATTTACCTTTAAGGGGGAAAAGAGAGATGAATGTGTTTCACCGCCCTACTTTATCACCATGTTTTCAAAAATGATCAGTCACTTTTCTGGCCCATGGGCCATAATTGGCTATTGCTCAATCTCAAGAGACTGAACTACATAACTAGAATATATTTTTTTAGCATCCACAAGCTTGCTGTTCAATTATAGTGGTCAAAGGCAGCCTTATTTGCCGTGCTTAGTCTTTTTAAATTTGTACTTCACCTGACTTTCTGGGAGAAATGTCAATGTGACTATCCACATTATAATGAAGGTCATCTAGAGAAGCAGCTATGAGTTGAGGAAAGTAAAGAAACAAGAGACACTGAAAGGCACACTAATGGACTAAGAGTCGATTTCAATGTACTTTTAATCTAACCGGTTTTTCTAGCATTCCTTGTTGAGCAAGAGAGGTCACATTTTAAACAACTCTTCCAATAATTCTTTATAAGGTTGTTACTACTAGTCTTAGTTTCAAACAGAAACCTGCACAAGCCAGAACAGATACTAGCTAAGGTAAAGTTTCATTTATATCTAAACTAATTTCTATGATTTTCTAAAAATAAGCATGGACATATTTTAAAGAATGTTTGATACAGAGAACTTAGTAACTCTGGATTAAATATATTAGAGCCCATTAAAATATTGCCCACAGACCATTACATTACTGTGTGTTCTTTGATCCTCCAAGTCAGATATATATCATTAAGTTTTTCACTGGCCAATAAAATTGATAATAACCTAAATATAATTTTTATTTAAGGGCATAAGCTTTAAAATTTAAGAGAGTTTAGATTTCAATGACTGCTTAAAAGTATAATCCTATATAAATTTTAACTTACCTGAACCTCACTTTTCTCATCTGTACAATTTGATTGAGGGGTTTGGGGTGTGGCCTACTGGTACAGCACATGCTTAGCCTGCATGAAACCCTAGGGTAGATCCACAGCACCAACAAAAGGCAGCAGAACTAACACACACACACACAAAAAAAACCTGAAAGTTAAAAAAAATAATTTTACTATAATGTGCAATTGGTAGTTTATAGATACTTCATAAAGAGTGGTCACCCTATTTTCTTATTTTTATTTATGAAAAATTGGTAATATTTTTTGTGAAACAGTATTTTCAGATATAATCTCTACATAGCATGATTTCGCTTCTTTTGGCCTTTTTCTTATGGAAAACTTTTTATAAAAGTCATAATCTGTCAGTAAAAGTGTTATTTTCTTATATTTATAGATTAATTTTATTTAAGAAAAGCTATTTTGAGATCAAGACATGCTATTAAGTTCACATGCACTTAATTAATATCATTATAAAGATCCTACAATTATTGTATGAACACAACAATTGTAATTTGGGATGAATGAATGAATGAATGAATTCTTGAGGATGTAGCTCTCCTCTACTAAAATTATTGCTTCCTTAAGCATATTATAGATTTTATTGGTTTGATCACATTTCTATTATAAATGCAAGTTTGCTATTTTGCTTATAAGTTGCCATCCTTTAATTTAGACTCAGTATGAGTTTTCAATAATTCCTACCATGGAAGTTATACTTATTAAAGTGTACAGTCCAAGATTTTTTAAAAACATGTTTTAAATGTAGCATTTCTACACCCATATCCTGTTTTTGCATCTCCTGCTGCCTTTCTAATACATTTTGTTCAAAATATATCTTGACAGCAATTGGTATTTATACACCTGACCCCTTGGCATTTATGATGCATCAAATTCTTTTTGAAAGCTTCGCCTTTGAGGTGTATTGAATTAATTCCTGTTGTGGGGTGACATCTACCCAACCACCACAAAACCTTTTAGCCACTTGCTGCAGTAAATGGAAAACTGTCATAGCGTGACAGGATGCAGGCTAAAATTTGACCACACAGAAAAGTGCGAACTCTGGAAATCGGTATTTCTCTCACTATTTGACAGCCTCAAGTAACTTGACGATTTTACAGTTTTAATGCCTGTCAGCACTAACAGGATCTGATAACCAACTAAAGTCTCTATTGGAAGTCAATAGAGAAAATTATCTGAACTAGCACTTGGTGGTACAGGGTAGCTAAATGAAGGCAGTAGATGTATTCAAACATGGTGAGAATAATAATGAGGGAAAATGAATGTGAGGATCTAGACCATGGGGAGCTCTCCCAAGTATTTGTATTGTGACTTTAGAGGGCTACTGGAGAGTGAATTAGTGAAAACTATTTCATAAAATAAATATTTCATAAGCACTTAACTCTAAGTTTTGCTGAGCAATAAGAATGTAAGATTACAAACTTCTTCCTATTAGAATAGCCATTTTAAAATGTTACAGTTGAAATTAAGAGCAAGACTTTGAAATATTCTTGTAGCTA
Source organism: Dinomys branickii (assembly GCA_004027595.1). Classification (NCBI taxonomy): domain Eukaryota; kingdom Metazoa; phylum Chordata; class Mammalia; order Rodentia; family Dinomyidae; genus Dinomys; species Dinomys branickii. The sequence goes on along the minus strand of PVLD010020581.1, from coordinate 23,158 downwards.
CTGTTCATTTTGATTAGGGAGAAAGGGAAGTATTTAATCATTTTAATGACATTGCTTGCTTTGTTTACTTATATTTAGCTCTGATAAGTCAGAGGAGGTTCACATTTGAGATGAAAAAGTGGTTTCTGCTCACAGGCTTCGTATGGTCTTTCAGAATAAAACCTATTTTAGATTTAACTGCTATTTCTTAGATTCTGAATTTTTTTGAGATGTACAGATCCAGTTTTTTCCTTGGGCTTCTGTGATTGAATTAAGAATTATTAAATGCCAATGCAACAAAGGTTTTTTTTTTAATTGAAAAGCACACAAATACTATCATATTTAAATACTACCATGTCACTCTGTGCTTAAAAAATATTTAAGTTGGCTAACTGATTTAAAATTCATAACATACGACCAGATTCTAGGGAGAAGTTTGCTGGATAAAGGAAATGGCTAAATAAATCAATAACAAAATCACAATTTTTAAAAATTATGTAAAACTTTCAATGAGCACTATCAATTCTTCTGCGGAAATCGATTGATGTTCTACTTGTAAGTTACACTCATTTATATTGTTCCCCTGCAGATCTAATTAACCATCACCGAAGATTGCCCAATTTGAGCTACCCCTGTTCTTAAGAAAAAAAAATACCTAAAGACATAAACTCACTGTTCAATTTTATATTTTAGACTTCTCACTTTCTCTGTTTGCTCTTAGTGTGCCTCCATCATAAGTGTTCGACTGTGGAATCAGTTTCTCCAATACTGCTTAGCGGTTCCTGGTTTTTCTGATTTGTGTGTTTTTACAGACGATGACACAAAAGTGACAGATCCTAAATAATTATTCGTTTCTAAAGCACCAGTTATGTAAGTACATTAGAATACACTAAAATTAAGATTTAACTTTAAAAGGAATTAAGGTCCAAACTCCATAATAATGCTGGCCATACGTGATACAGAAATGCTAGGAAAAGTCCTCGGCAGTTCTTACTGCTGGATGTTTTATCCTGTGTGAAATTGTAACAGATGCCAGTGGTTGCCTACCTGAGCTTCAGTCCTCTGTCCACTCTAATACAAGTTTGGTTTGCTCAGATATCCATCAGCAATATTTGAGAGTGGTCTTTAGGAGAGAAAGAAACTACCTCATGTCATAGAAAATGAAATGTACTTCGTTTTACCCATTTCTGTGTTTCCATCCTATTTGCCAGTTAGAGTTTTAACTCAAGTAACAAGTAGTAACTCAGGCCAATAAAACAGGAGGCAAGTTTTTCTTACCAATAAGAAATATTCATGTAAGTAAATGGTTGAACTTTCCTTTAAGTTATACCTACTATTTAAAATGCAGAATGCCCACTGAATTATTTAGGGTTTGATGTGATTCAGTAACTACTTAATGAACTCTCATTAGACCAAATGGACTCTGGATATGAAATGGTATATCCAGCATGGTAGCAGGTGGACAAATTTATTTGAAGAGACAAGATATTCACAAAATTTAATTATCATTATTATTTGTTCTCTTACTTTTTTATTTTTTTATTTTAAAGAGAATAAAAATAAAAAACGTGAGAAATGATGCAGAATTTCAAAACCAAGATAGGAATTGAATAATGGTCATTATATGGATGTTGTTGTCTTCAAAGTAGTTGTTCACATCACCAGTTATAAGCATGTAAAATTGGTCAAAAAAATTAAGCATCAAGTGTTCAACAGACCAATAGAAATGAGTAGTACAGTTATCTTAGCTATCATATATATAGTCCCTTCTTTCTTCCTTTTTTCCTTCCCTCATCCCAGTTGTTCTTTCCTTTTGAGCAGTCTCTTCCCCTTTCACAATATCTATTGTACTTTTCGGATCTTATTTACTCTTCCAGGTTCTTACGCTAGGAAGATAATACCGTGTTTACACATGCGGGTCTGATTAATTTCACTTATGAGTATGGTCTCTAGGTGCACCCATTTACCTATGAAAGCCTAGAGTTTATTTTTCTGTATAGCTGAAAAATACTCCATTTTATCAAAGTACCGCATCTCTTTCATTTGTTCCTTGGTTGATGTGCATTTGGGTTATCTCCAAGAGTTAGCTGTGATGAAGTGCGCTGCTATAAACATGGCTGCACATGTATCACTGTGATGATTTCAGTTCTTCTGGAAAAATACCCAGAAGGAAAATAGCTTGTTTTGCTTTAGAAAAACTTTGATCCCAGTACTAAATATAACGCTGTCCTTCTTAAAATAAATTGTCCATTTCTAAGGAGTTGTTTGATGAAAAAATATGAGAGGTTCTTTGATAAGAAAAAATGTAACTGTGCAGACAGTTAATTAGAATTTTGTCAAATAATATTGTCTTTAATTTCCCAGAAATTTAATGCATTATACTCGGTGAAGTGGAACACTTGAGTTTTTGAAGTCAAATATTGGAAGAAACATAAGTGGTTTCTTGGGTGATAGCCCTTCTTTGGGAGTTTATTTTTTTAACATAGAAGAAACTAATGGTATACCAATGAAACACACTTTGTTTTGTGAAAGTTATAGTAAAAAGAGAATTATTTTAGTGAATAAGTCTTAGAAACAAGGAAGTAGGAGGGGGATAGTCTCTCTTTTTAATCAAAGAAAAGAATGCTATTGTGACAAGAAAAAAACCTAACTGTGAGACTTAGAAGTTGCCTCTGAAGTCCCATGGAATTGGAGAGTAACAGATAGTTTACAGCCTTAGAAAAATCTTAGGAAGATTGGATCTGAATTCAAGGTTGAATTTGACTTTCTAAGTATAAGCAAATTTGGAAAAATAATTTGAGTATCAAGAAGGTAGAAAGATAAATTTATGTCATCTGAAATATTTTCAGTTGCCCTTAATTTGAGCCATTTTAAAAAATAAAATTGAGAGAATAATGTCCCATCGCTTGTGACAACATGAACGGAGCTAGAGATCATTCTGCTAAGTGAAACAAACTGAGAACAGAAAGACAGGTACCGCATGATCTCGCTGATGTAAGTAATCTAAAAAGCTTCTGCTCATAGAGGTGGAGAATGGAAAAATGGCCACCAGAGGCCCTGTGGAGCAGGAGGGCGGGAAGGGTGGGGACAGGGGATCAATAGGCAGTATATTGTCATTGGATAGGAGAAGTAAGTATTGTTTTGCTACTGCACTGTAAAATGATTGTGGATAACAGTTATGAACTGTAGATTTCAAAAACAAAGCTACAAGAAAATGTTTCTATACTTTGCCAAAATGATAAGTATTGAAGAGAAATGTATGTATACCATGACTAGAAGATTACAGGTGTATATATGTATCAAAATACAATGTGGCACCACATAAACATGTGTAATTTAATGTATCAGTTAAAAATAAAAATTAGTTGATTGATTTCAAAGGTGGAGTTAAAACATTAGTGCCAAAAATCTAGTCTGTGCATGTAACAAAAAAGAAAATATTTTGTCATTTATAATTTATTTCCAAAATTTAGAAAAGAGATTAAGTACTTATAAATTATAATTGATCAGATAGTCTATATTTAGCATATGCTGTATCATGTTAAATCTTTCCAAGAGCCATTTGAGCTAGATTTTCTTATTTGCTAAAGGAGATATAAAATTGCAGTTCAATATTCATACTTGTGTTCCTAGAGTTTACCCAGTTTGTGCCAAATTGTATAGTTACTAAGTGGTAGAATTTAACTTTACTGAGATGTGATCCAATCTGTATTTCCTTAGCTCTAGTAAAATATTAAGAACAGTTACTGCTTTACTGTATTTAAGAATGTACTTTTACTTAAATGTAAAACCAGGTAAATGAACAAATAAACCCTACAATCTCAGCAAAGTTTTGTGAATGTCTGAACTTTAAAAGTACTGTCAAAGCTCCTCACCGTGTTCTCTTCTGGTCTCACATTTGCTCGCGTGCTTATCTCCTTACCTGTTACTTCCTAGCTGCCCCACACTGACCAAGCTGTACATAGATTACAGTTTTGTTCCTGTAATTCAGACATTTCCTAGCAGTAGATGGAATTTTATAGGAAGTGAACGTAAAATGAAATGATTTGTATGAAGATTTAAAAGATATTCCCTGCAAATTTATATTTTATAAGTTACAATTTCACTGAATTATATAATTGGTACACAAATAATTCCACTGAGAAACTCTGAATTGTTAAGTTTTATTACTCATGAGTTTCCTTTTTAGCAAAGAAATGTTTGGTGTCTAAAGGAAATTGTAAAGCTGCAATTTTAAAATACAGGGAAACCACTCACAGGAAAACACATCTTTTCCTTAAGCATATCTTTTTCTTTAATAGAAGTATTTTTTGTGCTTAACTTTGCATGGTAAAATTTAATCTTTTCCACTGTCCCCTAATATTCCATCGTATTTTTATGCTACACAAGTGGTACTGAGTAGGTGTGCCTTCGTAAGAACATTCCACTGAAAATCAGCATCTGTATGGATTGAGGCAATATCTCAATAACCAGGCAATGTCCAGGACCACACTCCTGCTCAGTGCTTGTTGTACACCTATGTATATACTCTTTTCAATATGACCTATAGTGCTTCTTTATTTTCTAATATTGAACATTAGGGTTGCTACACATTTTAGGCTATTTCATGTATCATAGCAATTAACATTGTTATTCATGATTTTTTTTTTTTTGGTTTTCCTTGTTGTCTGTATGACATCTTGAAATCAACCATTCACTATGTACCTAATTAGACTGATTTTTACTTGGTTATTTAAAAAAGCAAATTTTGATAGTACCTTTTTTCTGAAACATAATTCTCCTTTTGATGAAGTAGTTTTTCATTTGCTTTGCAGTACTGCAGATGAAAGGCAAGGAAGGTCTCCGCTACTGAGCAATACCTTAAGCCCAGGAATTTTAAAAAATAATCTTTTATTTTTAATGGGGAGGATGAAGAATGAATGCCACTATGTAGCACTGATCTCAATTTTAACAAAATGAATATATATATACACAAGTTTATGTAAATTTCTGTTAATATCAATCACACTTTGCCATTTATTAACTTACATAGAGTGATAAATGCATGTTTCGTTTACAGCAGGTATATCACGGTGTCAGTATCATTGTGTACTTACCTATCACTGGATGAGCAAGAACCACTAAGCACGCTAAAGCAGGTCAAAGACTAGAGGAATAGAAGAGGTACTGTACAAGGGATGCACACGTTTAAGACAAATGAATGGGGTGGTGCTGATGATGCTAGCAACATTAGGAAGATGTTCACCTAAAGCGGTGAAGCCAGAGAGGGGTTAGTAGAACGTAGCAATAGATTAAATATGAGCCTACCCAATAGGACCTATGGCCTTAGGAGGAGAAATACAGCCACTGCCAACCTGATCTAGCAAGGAAAGAGCAGTAAACATCTCTAATATATTAGATGTTTAGTATCTAAATGAGCCTGGACCTATTTGAGATTTTTTCACTCTTTTAAATAGGGGGGTAGTTGTATAGAACTTTCTTAAGTTTTGCTGTCTGGATGAGTCTAGAATATATTGTTAGTGGTTCCAGGAAAAAATATGTGAAGGGATTTTGAAAAAACACTGTTTTACGATATCTCAGAAATGACAAAATTCTAAAATTACACTGTAGTACATCGTGGTTTCCTTTCTCAGATGCAGTTCATTTTATCAACTAATAAGATTCTTGGAACGAGGTATTACTACTTTATTTCCATTTGGAAGGGGAGTTGCTTCTAGCACATAGAGCTGAACTGAGATCACATTAGCAAATTTCTTATAAATTTGACTACACTGGTAAAATGTATATTCAGTGAGTCTCAAGATACTGAAAAGTCTGGGCAGTAAAATTTACTTCTGAATTAGTGTACCCCTGATATTATTAGATGATTTCCAATGGGAGCCCTGAAAGAAACAACCCTTGTGTTTGTAATTAAAGTAGTCATAGCGTTAATTGGAAACTTTCACATCTTACTTACAGAGATTTTCTCTGCAGCATGCACCATAGTTTAAAACACATCCTAAGTCTTTCTGAAATATTTTAGTTTCTATATTAAAATATTATATAACTATGATTTGCAAAGCACTTCAGTTTGCCTACCTCGGTAAAATCTCTAGAGCCACTGAAGAGATTCAAATATGCATTCATCAAAAGATTCCTTAATCATCTATTTATTTTATATTCCTGAAAAAATTATAGAAGTCATACTATATTTAGCACTCTTATGAAAGCACCATAAATTTGAAGTTGCTAAAGTAGTTAAAAAATATGTATTAGATTTCCATTAACCCTCCAGTCTTCTATTTTGGATGTCATTTCAATACATTCGATAAGTAGTGATTGATATTTAACAATTTCTATGGATGTTGACATGGCTTGAAACACATTCAGTTCAAAAGCTGATGTTATGCACACTAAATATGTTTATTCTAATATAGGAAAACAAAACTTCTGAAATGAATGCCAGGTTTATAGTGAAAATAGCCCCAAAATTTAGTGTTATAAAATTTTGTGCACTAATTGAAAGACGCGTTTTTTAGATAAGATAAAAACAGTTTCCCCCACTTTTAGTTCTTGCTATAAATTGAATGTAGATTAGTGAGCTGCCTGGAAGAACAATTTGAACAGTGACTATTTTTGTGGGTCTACTTTTAGATTTCCTGGAAATTGTTCCACTTGCCTGATAAAGCCATAACAAGAGATATAAAGACATGGTTTTAATATGTTGAGTGAATTGTTTACATGAAAAACTACATTCTCCTAAAAGGCTGATCCATAAATGTTCAATGTTTCTGTGTACTTACATTGCCAGAGTGACTCTTGCTCCACTTGGCAGAAGTAATGGAAGTTTAGAAAGCAATTGCATAAGAGAATATATCAATTTTCTATATCAACCTATTTGCATGTGATTTACTTGTACATAAATGTTCAAAACTTTGCAGTGTGTGTTTTTACAATTAGTTTATGTATATATTTATGCTTTCCAATTCCAAATATGTCAGTCTGTGTATATAGAGAGCAAAGTTTTAAATAACTGGACAAAAGATAAATATAAGCATATTGAATGTACTGTAGTTCTTTACATTAAATATTTTGTTTATTAATCTAAATCTAAATTTGTTTTTATACTACAATAACACAAAACCAGAACATCAATTTTGCTTTTAAATATTTTTAGTCTTTAAAATATACAGACTTTTGAACCAACAACTAGTCTTACTACTCCGCATATGCCTCCAACCCAATCAAACATACTTTCTTGTTCTTTCTTAAATACATTTTTTAGTTTCATAAACCACATACCTAATTCAGTGTATTTCGGTATCTGTAGCCATCTTCTTCTATACATCTACCCTGTCATCTCTTATTGTTTACTTCAGATCTTTCTGTATTTCTTTTGTTCTTCATCTTGAGATTTGCCAAATATTGTCTTGTTTTCTCAAAACAGTATGATAATTGAGGGCATAGCCATATATGCTACCATTGCTCAGGTCTGACAGAAAGCCTGGCAGAGATTCATATATAAATCAAGATTCTTGAATGAAGAAATGAACACAGTGATAACAGCTTTCTACAGGTGATTATGTATATACAAAACGTCAAATGATCACTCTACCTTTGAGAAAAGATGGTTTTTAAGATTGCAATTAACGGCTGCGCCACTGGGGGCCCCGCGGCTGCTCCGCTGTGGGCCCCGTGGCTGCTCTGCTGAGGGCCCCGCTCAGTGCACCTCATGGACTGGACCCACCCCCACCCATAGCACGACGACAGGGTAGAGCCGGGCCGTCCGCTGTGAGCATAGGTGCTTTCCCACCTCCAACCATGGCAGTTTGTATACACCCATGTATGTTATAGTATAGTCTGAGGCAGCTATATCTCTTCCCAAGGCGAGAGTCCAAGGATATAGATAAACCCAGCAGTACAGTTATTATCACAGGGAAGATGACTGATTGAGTGGTAGGGCAACGGAGATGAGGGAGGAGAAAAATTGAATGATCAAATGGGCCATCATCTGGGTAACTGAGTAACAAAGTTGAAGGTAACACACATAGGACAAATTCCCTACTACCTTCTCTGTAATTTGGTATTTCCTTTAATGTTTTTGTGTTAACTAATGTGAAGATAACTATGTAATACAACATCCAGTGCTAATTCCCTACTATATTCTGTATAACTCTGTATTTTCTGTATTGTTTATGGCTTTTCTGGTTCATATGTCTCCATTCTTTTGTCTTTAAAATAAAATTTAAAAAAATAGATTGCAATTAAATCTGAATGTGAAGATTGTACTGCATTAAAAATAATGCATTTAACAGGTTTTCAGAGTTGCCATCATGAAAGCAACCCATCATCATGCAATCAGAATCTGCACACATTTCTTCTAAGAATGTGTATAAATTCATGAGAAATTTGTGTTGCTTGAATAATTTTGATGTTCTGAACTTTGATAAAAAATCCAACATACTATTTGGAATCCATTGCAAAGTACATATTAAATATTTATAAATGTGCTTAAAACATTTAGGGCTTTATTATTTATATAAATATTTTTAAAATAAAATCTGAAGTCTAATCAATGTTATGGCATGATTTATAATATTACATCTCAGTTATCTGCGCCTTTTCATAGCCAACAGGATAGAAAGGTTTGATGCTCAAAATTTATCCTTTTCTCCATTGTTTCAATGAAAACTTTTTATAAAGGACCAAAACAATCTGAATCACCCTTTCATAATATTTGAATTATAATATTGTATTAAATACTTTGTGTATTTTCCTCTTCTATCTTCCAAAAAGTTTTGAAATATTTTCTAATAGTAAAACATGCAACTAAACTAATGATAAAATAGTGCAAATATCATTAAGTGAGCTATATTTATGTTCTGATATATCATTTCACTGATAATAAATGTTTATTGAACATGTACATAAGAGATACCAATTGCTAGAATAAGACAGCAAGAGTACAAAAATAACTACAAAGCAAAAATCTAAGTTCTCATGGAGCTTCTCTGTTCTCTAGAAGTTACTCTTACTAGGAATGACACCCTATGTGCGCAGAGAAATATATGAGCAATCACAGTGTAAATAGAATTCGCAAATAGATTCAGAAAGAAAACACCATAAGTGGATCATGCAAACTGTGGTCGTGATGACCTTCTATTAGGAAAATACTCTGGAGCTGTGTAGCAGGGGTTTGGCTCTATAGCTCGCCGACAGAGCACACGCCCGGCGTGTATAAAGCCCTGGGTTCAATCTCCAGTATGGCAATCAATCCTTTCTTTTCATATCATGAATGAAAAGGAGAGAGGTAAAGGGTGCACATTTTATGCAGTAAAGAATTAATTTGAAGCTTCTATAGTGAAAATGAAGGCCGGGAGAACTAAATCTAAGGACTAAAGAAAGAAAGGATGGTACTCTAAGAATGAAGAACCAAGAAGGAACATCTATGTGCAGGGCCCTGTAGGCCATGTTGAAGAGCCTAAGGGTTAACGGGCATGGAGTGACAAGCCTGTTAATTCCAGCAAATCTGGAGGGTGAAAGAAGAGGACTGCAATTTCGAAGGCAGCTTGCGCAACACAGTGAAACATTGTCTCAGAATAAAAAGTACTTGGGAATGTAGCTCAGTGATAGAATAATTGCCTGTCACATGCAAGGACCTTGGTTCAATCCCTAGAATCACAGAAAGGAGGGGTGGCTAGGGGTTTCATTATTTATCTCCAAAGGAAGCTATTGGAAAACTGTTAGCAAAAGGCTGCTTGATTGTCTTCTAATATCCGATTGTCTCCGGGGGAGGTTTTAAGACTGTAAACAAGAAGGCCAGAATGCCTTGGAGCTTTTACATCCAGCCAAATGGAAGAGGCTGATGGCTTGGATTAAGGGTGCTAGAGCAGAAGACAGGCAATTTGCTTTATGCTGAATTCTGAGATCCTCCAGAAACCAAAGAAAACAGAAAAGAAGGTCAACTATAGAATATTTATTTTAAGGGCGGAGATATTTCTTCTGGGTTAGGGAATTCTTCCTTATAATTGTTTTCTAATAAAAGAAGTTCACTATTGCTTCAACACAGTTTTGTTTATCTTTAAAATAAGTTTCAGGAATTTTTTATTATTTTTTTAACACAACCGAAATGTTAAAGCACTTTTGAAAAGATTCTATCTTCATTATGATAGATTGTTTTATGAGCTGTGTTCAGTTAATTTAGGAGTCACTACCATATGTATATTCTTTTTTAAACAAAAGTTTAAACGATCATTTCATTCCATCTTCCAAGCAATGTTTCAGGCACTGCAAATACAAACATAAGCAAAGGAGAATTTGCCTTCATGCTTGAAGAAAAGCAGATCTTAGACACAGCATGTATAAAGGGCTATAAATTAAGATTAAATCTTCTAAATGAAATAAAATTGCTTGTCTGGAGAGGGAATAATACTATATACTTAATTTAGGTTTGGCATCGGGGTGGCTTTCCTGTGGGATTATTATCTGAAATGTGAAAGGCGAATCAGGTAAAGAATAGATATAGAAAAATATTAAAGAAACTTTGAGAAACCAAGTGTAGCTGAAGCAAAGAATATACTTATTTTGAAGTAACTTTCAATTTTAATGGGGAAATATGTATAGTTATACAGATTTTCTAATGCAACCTTGTTCTGTTTTCTCCAATGGCCTACATCCTGAGCCTTACACTAAATAGATAATGTCATCTCCTACTTCAGTGGGGAGTAGAGAGAAGAAAGAGACTACACTTTTATAAGATATTGTTTGTCCATCGATAATTAATTAACTAATTTTCTACACATAGAAATATAAAGTCTTCAATTCTTTGTTTTACATTTTTCATTCTTGCATCATTTGTCAATCTGATAAATCCTAGGGAATATACCAGAAAAATTCACGGTGGACATTCTGTATATATAACCTTTTATATATGGATTCATAATTTCAAACACTCCTGTAATCCACTCGTAAGCAGCTTTCCTGGGGTTCCATGGATCCTTAGTTAAGTATCTGTGCTTCTAAATATCTTTATAAAATGGAGAAGAGAGCATTCGATACATAATTATGATCAGAAAAATAAATACGATCATATATTAGCTTTGCTAGAATTTTAAATATCATGTTTAAACTATACATTTTAAAGGTAATCTATGGCCTAAATACAAATCATCTTTTTATACAAATATGGATGTAAAGCCATGTACTATTCTGTCCTCAGAACATGCATGTGTACTAGAAATTTCTCAGTCTTGGACCAATACCTCAGGAAAAGGTATCTTTTTCTTAAACTTCTATCACATAACTAAAGTTATAGGAACCTGACAGCAAAACTTTTATAGAGCGAGTGCACAAACTGCAACCCAAAACCCGCTTATTGAAAAATGCCAACCCCAAAATTTAACCTGAATACTCTATGTACTGAGATCTTAATTCAGTAAAAAAGCACCGTTATGCTATGCTTGGCTACCGGGGAGAATTGGCTTGCATGGCGACAGAGAGGAGTCTGCATGCCCACTGAGGCTTGTGTGTCACAGGTTTGCCACTACTGTTATAGGGCAGTCTACTATGATCGGTATTACCTTACACAAGTTGCTTAATGCTTTTCCAGCAAACTGTTCTCCTTTATAAGATGAGAACATATACCTCACATGTAGTAATTTTCTGAGGATAAGGCACGTGCAAGGAGTTAATGATTTAGGCTTCGTTATGGGCTTGAGTAGTTCTTAGGATGGGTGTGCAGCTCAGTGGTAAAGCATTTGTCTAGCATGCATGCGCAAGACCTTGGGTTGTATTTATACCAAGATGAAAAATAATAAACATAGTGATAGCCTTTTCTCAAGTAGTATAAAAAATAATATTGAAGCTTTGTGCCTAAAGAGATACATTACATATTAAGCTCTATGTAGTACATGTATTTTCATATAGCTTAGTACATGCTGAAACATTTTATACTATAGTAACATGAAGATAACAGACTCTGACTGTAATTGTGGATAAACACATGTATGTCATCTTGACAAATATACGTAGGTTTTGAGGGAAGGGGTAGTTGTGTTCGACATGGCAAATGCAGTGTTATGTAAACTTTCTTAAGGCCAGTGAGGCTGGTGAGCCAGTGAGGTTAAGCACAATAATTCCATTTCTCTCAGATCTCATTTCCTCTTGATTGACTTGGAAAAATGAATTTCCTCTAATGAACATGGTTTGCAAGCTCTGTGGTCATTATTAGCTTTGTGGTTAAAGTTTACATCATTAGAAGATGATGGTGTATCTTTGTAAGGTTAACTGTCTTAGGTATCACATACTCAGATATGTTAGAGAACCTCATCATTTTATGGCTGGACATACTGAGGATTTCTTGTTCCTTCTTATTTATGAAAACGGGACACAGTGTAATGTGAATTTAAACTTGAAAAAGCCCCTTGCCCTACTTGGTTTTTCTCCTGAGTTGTCTTTTGTTATTTTTGGGATGTTCTTTTGTGGAGGTAAAATGGAACTATTTTCTAAACTCTCCTTTTGTATGTTACTGAGAAAAATAATAATTAGCTCATTAACTTTAATTTTTATTACGCTTAGGTAAACAAGATTCTTTCTAGAACGTTTTATAAAATACCCCCGTGTACTACAGTTTCTTTTGCTTTTTAGTAAGGCTGATTCAAAGACTTTATTTCATAAATATTTATTTCCCCAAGAGTCACATTGTATCATTTTATACCGATGTGTATTATCATATTTTAAGGATGGAGCAATCAGTTAAAAATTGAGGAGGGCTTGGGATATAGTTCAGTGGCATAAGCGCCTGCCTGGCAAGCAAAGATCCTGAGTTTGATTCCCAGTACTAAAAAAAAATAAAAGAATAATTGAGTAGCAATAGAAATCATAAGCTTTGTCTTGGACAATGTTAGTTTGAGTCCTTTAGCTTCACAGTGGATTTATACTTTTGCCTAGAGTTATGAGACAAACTTTTTACCATTTCTCAGGTACTTTACCATTATCCCTTGATATTTTCCATGTCATTACTATCATTTTTGTGTCTTTTTCACCAGAATCAATAATTAATTACCAAGAAAAGCATTCATTAAAATATGAAATATTACTTTAGAAATTAAATAATATTGAAGGCTTCTATTAGAAACTTTAAAATTTTAAATATCAAAATTATAACAATATTTAGTATGTCATTTAGTACTTAATGTTTACTACCATATGTGATTTCCATAGTGAATTCCTCTCAATTACTTTTATCAATAGATTTCTAATTACAGAACTAATTATTCTGTAATGTACATAAGATTGTAGCATACTCATTTTTTCATGTATGATTCCACCTTCTGATGTTTGAGCCTACCATTTGCAAGGTACTTTGGGACAAGGTACCTTGGGACAAGGTACTTTGGGACAAGGTACGAAATATTAAATAGTCTCTTAGCCACAGAGTATACGCAGTTGAAAGTGAGAACCTACATAAGCTCTAGCTAGAGATAAATGGTATTTCTCAAGAGAGCATGTGCCTGGCATGTGTGGGACCATGGTTTTGATCCCCAGCATAAAATGATGACTTGAGTGCTAAAATAACGGTAAGTTTGGCAAGATATGGAACATAAAACAAAAAATACTTTATATAAATTCATAGGAAGTTTCCTACACAACACCACATCTTGTGGGTATCGAGAAATTGAAAAATATTCAATTAAATGCACTTTAACAACAGACAAGAAAATAAAAAAGAACTTCTAAAACTATATAGAGAAATCAGTGATAAGCAGGAAGATAGCTAGATCATAATTTTATAGCAAGATATTTAAAGTAATCTCTATGTCACCATGTTCTATGTTCAAAGTTTTAATGATGTCATTAAATGCTTAAAATAACCCTGATCTAGCTTAAATCTAAAGTGCATCCCAAATGCCTGGGTTAGGAGGTGTGGCTGGGTTGGAAGAGCAGGTTGCAGGAACATGACTTGGAGGTTGTCCTCATCGCTAATTCCTCTTCCTTTCTTATTACTGGTTTGGGAGTCTCATCCAGGTGCTTGCTGTCCTAAGCAATGAATTGAGAACAGCCAAAAGTGGCAATGAGATCAATGATTTAAAAGCAAACAGACAAGATTCACGCCACAAGGTAGGAGCAGGTCAGTGACAGGAACTTATGGCAGTGACAAAATTTGGCATTAAGGATTTTTATTTTTATTAGCATGCATTTGTAATACACAACGATCACAGTCTTTGTGGGGAGTGGGTACATGCATATAACACGTTAATTTTTTCATCTCCTTCTGCTTCTCTCCCACCCTACTCCCTCCATCTCTTGATTCCCTCTCCTTTAGCAAAAGATCTATCTTCCTGTCACCTATTATCTGCCTTGTATTTTGCTCTTTAATTTATTTATAATTTCTATTTCTCACATTAGAAATCATGCAAAGATATTTGTTTATGTATCACATGTATTTCCCTGAACATTCTGTTCTCTAAGTACATCCATTTGCCTACAAATACCTGAAGTTCATCCTCCTTTGTGGCAGAGTAGTACTCCATGCTATATAAAACCGTATTTTCTTTGTCCACTATCAGTTGTGCCAAGCTTTAGCTATTATGCATTGTACTTCTAAAAACACGGATGTGCATGCATCATTGTGATATGAAGTCCTGAAATATTTTGAAATGACACATGCAATGGGAATAGCTGAGATGAAAGGAACTTTTCATTTTAGCTTTTTGAGGAATCTCCATACAGTTTTGCACAGTGAGTGTGCTAATGTACATTCGCACCAATGCTGTGGTGGTGTTGCTTTTTCTCCAGCAGCGTTGCCAGCATTTTTGATTATTTAATTTCATGATAATAGCTATTCTTTTTGGAGTAAGATAGAATCTTAGTTTTGTTTTTATTTCCGTTTCCCTAAATCCCAGAGATGCTGAATATTTGGCCCTTTATTACTCCTTCTGAGGACTCTGCATTCATTCAGTTGCTCATTTTCTTGATTGGTATTGAGAGGTTTAAGCATTAGAGTCTGTAGTTGACTTGAGGATTCTATCTGAAGTGAGTCAACCAATGAGTAGTTTGACTCAGCCCCTCAGTCAGGTGTTTGAATTTTTTTAACTTTCATGCCACTTAAAGGAATAGTCATGCTATCCAAAGCCAAGGAAGCTGAATTCTGCACAGTAAATGACTGGATATTAGGACTGGGGTTAGCCAAGTGTTGCAAAGGACCCCTAGTTCCACGCTCTAGGAATTTATTATCTGTAAGGTAAGGTAACTCCTTACCTTTTCTCGTTGTAATTAGGTCAGTGCCTCTGAGACCTGGGCTGGTGTTTAACTAAGAGGAGGAACCAATCCCAGAAACTGGGCTTCAAGTTGAGACCTCTGTCCTCTTTCCAGCCCTTATGCCTCAGATACAGCCCAGAAAGGGGGCTCCCAGTTGGGCTAGCCCTCCCCTCTTTCTCCCACCTTTTTCTTGTCTACCTCCTGCCTCATTCTCTTGCTGCTTCCTGACTTTTGTGGGTTGAAAAGCTCTCCTTCACCATGCCCTTCTGCCATGCAGGTCCTGCCGTGGGGCTGTCTAATCATGGACACAACTCCGAGACTGTGCGTCAAAACACGCTTTTCCACCTTTAAGTGGGAATGTGCAATATTTTGTCCCAGTGACAGACACAGCTAGGGAATGCAACTCCTATGAAGACATATCTGTTTTACCCTAAATTTACTTAGCGACTCTAAAATCTGCCTAAGGTCTTTGGTAATTATATGGCAAAAATGGGATTCAAACCCCCACCTTTGTGAATTTAAATCCCATGTACACAAACACAGTGCTATAAAACCCTGAATGAATGTGAGTGGAAAACACATGTTCCAGAACAAAGCTGCAAATATATCATACAAACTAATGTTTTCCATGTATCTCCAAGAGGGCATGTAACTTTTTGAATGAAAACCGTAGCCTTGCTACAAGTGTATGTCTTGAGTTTTCAAAATTTTTCTTGACATACAACTTAAGTGGCAAGTATATTTACTTGCTTAATGCTACTGCGGAACATTCCAATGTGAAAGTAAACTAATTTTTAAATACTAGTCTCTCGAGATCTCCTGACTGAGAGGATTTCTCTTGAGAGAAGTGAAGTTGGTCATCTTTGTCAATTTTTACATGGCCAAAAGCACTGAGTTTAGAAACACCCATGTTTCTTGGCAACGAATATAACATTTGTGAAACAGTCAAAAAATTTAAATCTGTATTTCTCTACTGGGGACTAAAATAGTGTATATATCTTTTGTGTTCTTCCTCAATTTTTGGCCTTTAAATACAGAAAGAAATTTTTTGGATGTTTTTTACTAAAACGATGGACACATAAAAGTTCAATCATTATCTAAAAAACTATTCTCATAAATGTATACATGTTACAAATATAGCATGCATGCATGAATATGTATGTGAGTATTCATTACTCGATGACAGAAGTACTTGGGACACGTGAGTTCTTTTATTGTATGAGCATCACAGTTTGTGCTTACCCAAACTATACTACAATAGAGACAAGCAATGGAACCTATTTTTATTTAATGGTATATATGATACATATCAATTACCATATTGGGGATTTGGCACTTATACATATCACATCTTAATCATTTTTAATTCCCCTTCCACTTCTTGCTCTCCTTCCAACCCCAGAGCCTGCTCCTGTCTCCTCAGAGTCTACCTGCCTGTTTCCTATCAGTCGTCCATTACTTATGCCATATAACTTTATGGGACCAGCACCATATTATGACCTGTTGTTGACTTACATTCATCACGCTGCACAGTGTGTATGTGTCTGTATGCCAGAGTAGACACTGTATTCTAAATATTCAGATCTTTTAAGTCAAAATCTAAGAAACCGGTTGTTAATATCTTGGGTCAATCTTTCCAATATTTTAAGAGTAGTATTAATTAGCAGTTCATGTATGAATAATTAAAAATGTGGGGATTCCTTCACATCCTACATTAAATAATAAACCGTTAACCACATTTTAAAATGTGAAAGATTCACACTTTATAAGTAGAAGTTATAAATATATTACCTATCCTAAGAAAATGGGAACATATGTTAATAACAGGTGTTGTTTTGAAAGACATATGAGCAAATGTCCTATCTTATAATTAGTTTTGACTTAGCAAAAATGTATTTGAAGTTCCAAGACTTTACATAGTTACATGTTCATGATTAAATTTAACGTTTTTCTGATATTCATGGAGAAAGTATTTGATATACATGGCTTGCAATTCTGATATTTTTGTCTTTCTGCCTAGAGTAAACCATTGTGTGCTATAATCCCTCTCAATTCCCAGTGGAGACTGTGACCCCCCAAATTAAACAAATAAGCATATTTAAAAGTCTCAATGTTATGATTTTTAGGAATATTATGCTAAGATAAATTTGTTGATTTAATAAATTTACCTACTGTATGTCACTGTTTATATCTGGACCGTAGGCTTTCTGCGACTGCTAGGTGACTCTGCTAATTTCTGTACCATGAAAGCTATTACCACCATGCTAGTAATTTAAAGGATATTTTTACTCCTTTTTCATTTTTCCTATTTTCACAAACTGACATCAACTCACTCAATTCTATTTTACATAGTACATGTTGTATTGGGAAATGTTTTATATTGTTTTCTTTCTAACCAGAGAACAATGGCTGGGTTTTCTGGTTGTAGTCTATGTAAGCTGCATGCCTGTTAGAAACTTATCCCTAGGAATATGGAAATGGAGAATGTTAAGAAATAGGGAAAGGAATGTCCCTGAAAATACCAACTACTGACAGCTTGTTGATAAGCTTTGTATTGAGATTTGCAATCTGAGTTGTTTAGTAAAGACTGAGAATAAGGGAAATCAGATGTAAAGGGCCAATAAAGTCATATTATTGATTTACAAAATGAATTTTTTGAACTGTTGATTAATAATGCACACATTAAATTGAGTTGTTTTTATACTTCCTACCATTTGGAATATAAAACTGTGTTGTTACAACCCAAATATGAGAGATGGTGAGTTATAATGACATCCGGTGCCTGTATCAAAGACACCATATTTTACAGAGAACAGTAGCTGAAGCTTGCTTTTTGTTAGAAACAAGTACGGTATTAGGAGTAAATGATAATACTAACTGACCTTAACAGTATAGTAAAAGTTAAATTACAATGAGAGAACAATTAGCATAAATAGTGAGCAATACCTTTGTATGAATTAGAAATTGAGTCAGTAATTTAATGCATAACAAATTAAGTCACTGTAAATCATTCTTCATAAGTAAATGGTCAATTTATGAAGTAGTTATGAGGCAATTTGGCTGTAGTCCATTTTTCACCAAAGTTCTTTCATTGGAATGTTCACTTAAAACCTCTACAACACATATATGTTTAAAAATTTTTCAGATAATTCTGAGATGCTTAGTTTAACGAAGCCTACAAAAACAAAGCTTTCCTTTCCTGCAATATTTGTGATATAATAAGATAGCCTCATAAACTGGTAAAAACTAACTCAGTTCCCTTTATTTACACCATTAGAACTTGTCACTAAGAGCTCATTTTTATGCTAAAATAAAAACAAAAGTGTTGACCTAATAAATCGTTCTTTGCTTTGCTCTGTCCCATATTCTGACTTATAATTTACAAAATCGAAAGCCTTAACTTGTGGTAAGAATATTTATTAATACATTATTTCATTGTTACATTTTTAGGGTAACCAACTGGTCCTGGCTTATTTAAAAAATTTTCAGTTTTAAAATTGGAGGTCCTGTGTCCCAGAAACCTGCTTAGTCCCAGGTAAACCAGGACACTTGGCTACCCTGAAGTTTGAGTTTTGTTGAGATTTTCTTTTAATTTCTTGCCATTATATACAAGATTTTGGATATATGTTCATACAGAAATGCATTTTTTGAAGGGGAAGATTTATAAATTTTGGCAATATTAATACTGAGATGTATAAATTTGAAACGTTAATCACCAGCAAACCAAATAAGTCAAATATTATTTGAAAATCTAATGTTGAAAATTTAAAAAAATTGAATAATAGAGTATTTTCAAAAATAATATTTTGTTTAAAATGGAATATTTTGAAAAATATTTTAAATACTACATAAATCAGAATAGTGTCATTTTTATGATTTTAATACTGATTGATATCCTATACAGTTACACAATGTGTAAGTCTTGCCTTGATATAGTTCCTGAGATTTGGAAAAAGAGAGAAAGGCTTCAATCCTATATCCAACCTTACTAGCAGTTCTATAAAACGAGAAGGCTAATGCCTTAGTTTGAAATATAATTATAAAAAATGGAGGTTGTATGGGCTATGTATATAATTTACTGTGTTGTGATATATAGGGAACACCATGTAAATAATAACTACTATTAAGAAGTATGTATTTGCCATATGCTTCTCAATTTCACACTTAAAGATATTCCTTCCCGGATTCCTTACCATATTTTTTACCTAGAGATTAAGCATTAATCTTTCTACCATCAAAAATAAACAACTAGTATCCTTTAGATGAACATTATTTTCTTCAGGAAATATGGTGGTCAGACTATTTTGGCATAAAGTTCTGATGGTAAATATGAAAGATATATGTCTGGTTATAGAGGTAGAGAGAGAGAGAGGAGAGAGAGAGAGAGAGAGAGAGAGAGAGAGAGAGAGAGAGAGAGAGAGACCTGACATACCATTTAAAACTGATACAAATAATATTTTGAGTTCAAAACCCTTTCCTATAATACATTTGGCCAAATCAATATTCCTGAATATTAGTGGGCATACAGTATCAATTAGTATATAGATAATTGCAAGGCAGTTTAAATCATTAAATACTAACGTTCAGTTAGTAAGCAAACCTGAAAATAAAAATACATGATGTGGTAAAATTATAATGTCCAATTAAAAACAGTAGAGTATCAAATAGTCGTGTAATGTAAAAGATGGCAAGTGAGCTTGATTGAAACTATAATCTCCCCACACTCCCTTTCACACTGATATGACTTATCACCTTTTAACTTGTCAAATAGTTCTTTTCCACTCTTGTCTAAATCAATGGTGCCTTTCCAGTTGGTTCAGAAGGTTTCTGGAGGAGATTCTTACATTGTGAAATCACTGACAAACATTCTGAATCTCCCAAGAATTACTTTTGGACATGTCCAGATGGATAACAGAGAGATCAGATGAAATCCCCATGTACTTTTCTATGCCCAGATTTTTTGTCCAACACATACCTTTGGACTTTCTGTTCAATGTTCCATACAGTTGGTTTTGCAGCATGGAAAAATCACTATGAACACATTTAAAAATAATCTAGCTGGCTCCATTTTTGTCTGCTAAATTTCACTGAATACAGTCTGTGATTGTGACACTGCCTTTGCTTCACTCTATTAGTTAGTTCTGAAAAGTGTGTAAGTTAACTGAAAGATAAGTACACCGTTTTCACTCAGAATCTTTATGAAAAGTGTGAAAGATGCTTTGCCAGTCTGAATAGTTAATTGAATTTGACTACACTGGGGTAAGATTGCCGAAAGAGTGTGTCTATGGAAACTCTTTGTGTCATAAAACATTTAAAGGGCCTTTATTTCATGTGACTTCTTTTTCAATTCTCTTAATGGAGTAAGTACAACTGGATATATATAATTAGAGTCTAAGATTAAAACATAATACTTGAAGTATGATAATATACAGAGTCTCAACACAATAGCGATTGAGCTCCAAGTGAGTATATTCTTCTTTAAACTCAGCTAGAGCATGAATCTTGACTTTGTATTCTGGGGAACAATGATAATCATAGGGGTGACATGTATGGTATTTTATGTTAATAAAGTATCTTAATGGATCCCAAACTCTT
The DNA here is from genome assembly GCA_004027595.1 of Dinomys branickii. Classification (NCBI taxonomy): domain Eukaryota; kingdom Metazoa; phylum Chordata; class Mammalia; order Rodentia; family Dinomyidae; genus Dinomys; species Dinomys branickii. Next base: position 2,347 of record PVLD010020581.1, on the reverse strand, counting down.
TCCGATATGCATTCACACATTGGAGTCCCTAGTTAGAATACATTCGTATGTTCATTTTCTTGAAAAGAGCACTGACACAAAAACATTTAAGTAACTTGTTCAAGAACTTGTTCAAGAACACATAATTGGTAAGTAATATTCAGATTCCAATATTCCCGGTTCAGTTATAGTGTGTTTTTCCCAGTGCTCATTCTTTGTATAGTAGAGATCATTGAGTTTGTGGGAAGGGCAGAATAACAGCACAGATCTTTATAAAATTACTCAGAAAAATGCTCTGCTTCCAAACGACTTGGTTTGGTTATTTTCTCCCATGCACTGGTCTGTTCCTCCAAAATAAGGGGCCCATTATTTTTTATTTGGCTTTTGCTTCCAATGTTTTACTCCTATGTCCACGTTCATCTCCTTAAAATAACTATGCCTTTTACCCATACACCTAGAAAAGGATGCTTGGGTAGTTATCTATTAAGGAAGGGATAATTATAGATTTAGATGTAGATCTAGGTAGACATAAAAAAGTTAGGATACAGTACCTAATATTTCTAAGTAAAATACATTGTTTTCTCTTTTCTTGTGCCTTTTGTGTTCTTTATATATGGTTAGAAATGAATAAATATATTTATTTAATATGAGAACTGTATAGTAATCCAGTAATTATGAGTGAATGCTTTATAGTTCTGGAGATTGAATTGCCTTCGTGCAGAGCTACATCCCTAGCATGTTTTATGTTTTGTTTTTGGGGAAAGAGCTCTCTAGGTTGTGATTGTGCTATGGATGGGCTTACATGGATGACCCTCCTGCCTCAGTCTTCCACAGTGCTGGGAGTCTGGGCATGTGTCCCCACACCGAGCATAGAAATTCTTTGAATATTTTAGTATTTTCTCTATATTAAGCCTCACCCTAGGAATTATAAGCATAGCTTTGTTATAGATAAAATTCTTTTGCTGATGCAGCAATTGCTGGAAGGGCTACTGTCGGGGGCGCTGGAGGGAGCTCTCCCTTGATAGCATGTTGTTTTACAGCATTCCTACTAGGTACAAATTAATCTCAGGTGTTTGTATGTTTTCATGTGTCTACAGATATATACTAGTCAAAGGTATATGTGATGACATCTTAAAATATACTTAAATGTGTCTGTTTACTCTGGGTGTAAGTTATCATTTATTTCAATATTTAGATGAGGTTTTAACATGATAAAATGGCTTCATTATCCTTTCTAGCCAATCTACTGGCAGTGCTTTTCCAGCAACCCATTCCTTCCCCCCTTTTTGATAGTACACCAAGATTTTTTTCTCTATCCTATTGATGTAACTATTCTTGCATAATTTTGAGCAAGATTTCCTGGCAATGTAGACCCACAAAATTGTCAATATGGCTTGAGCTCAAATGAGGCTTCTATTCAATTTGTTTACCTTTCAGCTTGAGCAGAGTTTGTGTGTCATCAGGAAAATAGGAAGACATGATATCACAGTAGAGAAGGACCTTTATGGATGGATTTATTTTAACGACATATTGGCTGCAGGACATCTAGGAATTTTCATGTTTTTCTTGGAATCTTTAGCCATAAAACTTAGCCCGAAGCAAATATTTTTTCACGTGATAGTAAAATGTCAATCTATTAAATCTGAATTATCTTGTAGACTACCTTGGAATAAATTTCTTAGTTTCCTTGTCAAAATATGGAGTTCATTTATCGATTATTTTCCTGAAATTGAGCAAAGCTGTTTTTCTTCCATTTAGATTGATGCTGACAAGGTCCTTTTCATAGCAGCAGGTGCTAGATTATAATTGGTCATTATAGAATTATGTTTTGCTTGAAGGAATTCAGAAAAGTAGAAAAGCATGATCTGGTTGTGTACATTGATTCTGCTTGAAAAATCAAAAGCATGACACTAGGGATGATATGTAAATTAGCAGAGTTTTTTTTATTTTATTGAACAATCAATATATTTCAAAGGCATTAAAATCAACATGTATTTTCTTTGGAAACCACTCTTCTTTCTGGACATAACCTGCAAAATACCGATTTTAAACTGATAAGAACAGATACTACACTTGATCTTAGCCAAAAGGTCGAGAAATAATTCAAAATACTCATTTTACCCTTATGGTTTTTAGGGTAGAAATTCAGACTAAAATATTATGAGGAACAAAATGCGCAGCCAGACGACCTCCATGAAAGAGATAAGCAAAAGCGAGCTATAGATTCGTTCATTGTCGAACAATGTCTGAAGCTGTTAGCGGTGACATTACCATTAGTTTACATAAAATATTACTTTGTAAATATCCATAAATAAAGATTACCCAGACAGCCTAAACTCTGAGAAGACTATTACTGAGTAAATAAGAT
>PVLD010020580.1:0-33566 GCA_004027595.1 Dinomys branickii | reverse complement strand
GAATGTGGGCAGGACTTTCCCAAGTAATACATTATGTTAATTTAGGAGAACTAAGTTACAAGTAATACATTATGTTAATTTAGGAGAACTAAGTTATCTCCAGGAAGGCCTTCACAACAGGAGTGAGATGCCTGCAGCTACAGTCTCCTCAAGTTAATTGGGAATGGAGCCCCAGCTCTGGCCTTATCTTATCGTTTGGAGTGTTAAAGCTTCACAGGCAAATACAGGCCTCAGGGTGACCAGTGACTCACAGAGGTTTACTCACTCTGAGTCCATTGCCCACCTTCAGACAAGGTGCCTAAGCTTCAGACAACTCACAAGTAAACACGGAAAGCCAATTGGTTAATATTAAATCCAGCTCAGAGCCACTCTGTAGTGTTCTCCAACAGTCAGAGGATATCTGAGGCTCTCATCTAGGGGCATCTCCTAGAAGCAAGGAAAGAGTAAATTCTAGTCAGCTTCTGTAGTGTGCTGTTATGGATGTCACACTGTTTTGCAGTGTCTCTGTATTACCACATAATTCAGAGACATGTTTCAATTTCATTCTGTCAAAAAGCTCTTGGCTTGGCTTGGACCGTACTGGGATTGGAACTAGGTTAATGTTAGTCAATCTTCAGATATCTGGCTAGTGGCCTGGGGCTGTGGGGTTTCAAGAGGTGATAATATCACCATTTAATACCTTCCTATGGGACAGGGGACATACTCAAATTAAATTTTCATGGATACTGTCAAATTGCCTGCCAAAAGACTATATCAATGGACATGCCCTTCATTAGTGTCTGAGAGGGCTTTGTGTACTTCATCTCACTTAATCTTCAAATAATATTGTAAGTCAGTAGGGACTGTTTGGCATGGACTAAAATGTGAATGATGACACCTTTTGTTGGGTAGACATCACAATGTGATGCCGGGTGCCCATTTTATTGAAGCAAACATTGAAACATCAGGGAGTTCAGTTACCAGCTGAAGGTTATACAGCTTATGAGTGTCAGAGCTGAGACTCCACCTCAGGTTGACTCTAGAGCCAGTGGTCACTGGGACTATAGCTGTCTAGAGCACCTTAATGCCACCACAGCCCCCTTAGGACAGAGAATGAGGGCATGTGGGTGCCCTCAGAGCAGTGGCATGTCTTCCATTTGTGAGTCCAAGCAGAAGCCCTGGAGCTTCTGGGTTGTCCAGCTGGTCATCTTTCAGGCATTTGTCAGTGCCGTTCAGTGAGAAGCAGTCTCCAGAGACAGAATAAATCAGGTAATTTGGCTCAGGAAAAGACATTGGAGAAACAAATTAACTGATGCATCATGAATATAATAAGATAGGTGGGTGGAAATAATTCTCTTCTGATTACACGCATGAGGATTATGTGTAGAAAATTTGACGTCAGGCTGCCTTTCCTTGGCCTCTTCCCCAACTAGCCACAGACTTATAATGACCTCGCCAAACTGTCCAGCTGGTGTGTGCTCCAAGAACACTAATCTAACTTTACATTATTAGACCAGGAAAAAAACTTACAAAGAAATTCTTCAGCCAAGAAAAATCACATGAGAATGTCAAAAAGAGATGATTTTTGTGTTCCTACTATTTGCTTATTTGCATAGGACTGAGTCATAATTATATTGTACAATTTGACTATACTGCCAAAGATGATAAAAGACTTCTAACTGAAATTCCATTTGTTTTCTCTTTCTCTCATCTCCAAATGTGGACAGATATGCTCTCACTAAAAGGGAAAAGGCTGGATTTTTATGGAAGAGGTGGTGACACACATGTAAGCCTGACCAACACCATTCCTGAACTCAGCCGATTCACAGCATGCATTGATTTGGTATTCATGGGGGACAGTTCAACTTATTGGATAGCCTTCTCCTATATTACTAATAACCCCTTCCTGGGCAGAGAAAACATAGACCTTGGACTTGCAGGGAACCATCAACAGCTAATACTATACAACTTGGGCAAGACCTTTTATATCAGTTACCGTCTAATTCCATTTCAATGGCATACAATATGCTTGATATGGGATGGTGTGAAGGGCAGGTTAGAGCTCTTCCTCAATAAAGAAAAGATATTGATAATAATGGATCAGCCACACAACCTGATGCCTAATGGGACTCTGGTCCTAGGACACTTTCCGAAGAACGCAGTCGGTCAGATTAAAAGTTTGGTACCTCACTTTACTGGCAGCTTGTACTACTTTCAACTCTGGGACCACATCCTGGAAAATGAAGAACTTACGAAGTGTTTAGGTGGCAATGTCGTTAGCTGGGAAGAAGATGTTTGGATTGTCAACAAGATCATCCCAACTGTTGACAGGAGACTGCGCTGTTGTGAGTAACTTACTGATTTTTCTCCTTAGCAACGGAAACATTGCTGTGGTATCCCTCAGCTTGGCACTTCAAGGAGTCCACTCTTAGATCAAGGCTGTCTTCCTCCGAGAAGAGCAAGGTGGCCACACTTTTGTCATCTACTTTTTAGTGGACAATAAATACCATTTTCTCTCACCTTTTATTTTGATTCCATTTCAAACTTAAAATTTGCAAAAATAACAAAACTTATGTACTCTTTCTTCAGATTAACCAAAGCTTAATGCTTTCCCATTTTCTTTATCATTCTTTCTACCTGAATTTCTCTCTTCTCTCTCACTCTCATCTGCCTACACACACACACACACACACACACACACACACACACATTTTTTCTTTCTGAGTCATTTGAGAGTAAGTTGCAGGCATGGTCTGGTTCTTTCTTATCACTAAATATCTCAGGTTATGTTCCCTGAGAATAATGAATTATCTTACTTAACTACAATACAATGATCAAACTCAATTTAGTATGCATACAATATTAATGACTAGCTCATAGTTCATATTCACATTTAGCCAATTGCTCTAATAATTTCTTTTATAGTTATTTTCTTTTTGCTTGGTCTAGAATCTAACCTGAAACAGACCCTCCTGCAGAGTTTCCTTGTCTTTTGGGACTTAGACATTTCTAGCATACTGCCCAGTTATTTGGTAGAATGTTTCTTAATTTGGGTTTGTGGAATGTTTCCTCAAGTTTAGGGGCAGTGTATGCTATGTACTTTGGGTAAGAACATTGCAGAAGTGGTGCATTATTAGACTAGGAAAAAAATTACAAAGAATATGGGCAGGACTTTCCCAAGTAATACATTATGTTAATTTAGGAGAACTAAGTTATCTCCAGGAAGGCCTTCACAACAGGAGTGACATGCCTGCAGCTACAGTCTCCTTAAGTATATCTTCTCAGTAGACATGTGGTGGCAATTTGTGCCACTAGTCATGACAATAACTTTCATCATTTGATTCTGATGTCCATCAGATTTTTCTGCTGCAAAGATATTATTTTTTCTTTCATAATATTAAATAGTTTCTGATGCACCATTTGGGGGCTATATAAATATCTTTTTCTTGTCAAGCTTTTACCCAAGAATTTTGTACTTGATGATTTTTGCCTGAGTCACTATTGTTATAATGGCAGAAAAATGATTTGTTAAAAAAAACCTCTTTTATTTTCTACATGTATTAGTTGAGATTCTATTGTAAGAGTTTTCTCCTCTTCCATTTTTACTTATTTGTTCTTGTGTTTTTTAAATATAAGTAAGATACCATAGATATCACTTTATTCATTGTGTTACAATCTGTTACTATGCTTATTTTGCTGCTCAGATTGGCCCAAATTTGGCCATCGGGAACCCTTCACTTTGGCTCCTGTGCTCTTTAGACACATTCCATGAATCTTTGATCACTTTCTTGCACAAGATGTTCCAGGCGTAACATGTACTTTTTCTGTTCAGCCATTTTACCAGTGAGACTTGGTCTTGGTCCTTTTGAATGGGAATAGTGCTTATCAACAAGTCACTTTTCTTATGAGCATCAGCATGATATTGAAGAACTGTTTGTAATGGAGTTCTTGCAAAAAAGTCCCTTTCTTCTTGGAATTATGCATGCATTTTTCTCCTTTCTAGTTTTTAGAACGAAATAAAGATTGTTTTTCCCTGTACAACCCCTCTGCTCCCTCATTTCCCATCCTCTCTTTCAGGAGCAGCAGCAGCAATCCTGAAGCGTGGGTATTCAACAATAATAGCATCAAGATAGGATTTCTCTCATTTCCTGGGGTGTTCATGTACAGCAGTATTATTTGTTGTTCTTATGTTTTTTGGGGAAGGGAGGTTAGGAATGGAATGGAGGTTACATCCAACCCTAAGAGGTCTTTCACAGACTATGGGAATATCTGTTCACCAATAATCTTGATGCTATTTGAGTTGATGGCAGATACACATTGCAGGGAATTTCTTTGAGATCAGACCGAAGCAAAGGCATAGGAAAACTATTGCTTTATGCTACTACCTGAAGACTCTTGGATCCTCTCTTTTGGGGCCTTGAAAATAAATGAGGTAGTCCTGGCTGGTTCTGGCTAGGGATTAGTGGCTTAAGCCTGGACAACTTACAAAAGACAGTTTAAAGTAATGTCATCTTTGATTTAAGGGACTGGAAGTATGGCCCTGGAAAACCACAAGATTTTGGCAGTGGTCTTTAAAAACCTAATATATCCAGCTAATGGCCATGGCCTTTTCTGTTACTTGGCTGGCAAATAACTCAATCAAAGTGATGTGTTAATTGCTATACAAAAAACAACAACAAAAAAAATTAAAAAATTAAAAAAAAATAAATAAATTGCTATACAACCTTCATTTACTTTGCTCTTTTGTACATTTTAAAAATATACAATCTGCCCTCTTACTCTGATTCAGTCCTTGTGGACACAACACACAAATAATCCAGCAGAATAAACGGAAGAAAATGCTACCTAAAATGATGATCAAGCCAAAAGTGTGGAAAACATTCTCTTTACTACTCAAATTTCTTCAAGTATTCTTCCCAAGTCTTTGAACAGAAGTTCTTAACTTGAGGGCCAGAATGGCCTTGAAGGCCTTAAAATTGTACCCAACACTAAAACTGCAAGGTAGACTTTTTTCCTTGAGAACAGAGTCTAGTTTTTATGACATTATAACAATATAGTAACTTTTACCATGTTCTTACCATGTCCCAAGCTTTTCATAGATGAGGCAAGAGAGGCTCAAAGAGATTATGCAAATTGCCTAAGATCTCCAGTCAAAAAAGCAGTAGAGCTGAGGTATGAACAAAGATGTGTCTGCTTGCAAAGCCCATCTTCTTTTCACCCCCACACTGTGCAGGATTATCTGAAGGGAACCCATGGTCCCCAAAGGTATTGAACCATTGTCTGAGAAGCTTTCTTTGAAAGGAATTTCTGACAATGATGACCCACTGGGAGGAATTAGACTACCAGGTGGACTCACTGCTGGCCTCATCCCTGGAGTATATACAACACCACAGGACTTCTCGTACTTCTGTCTTAGCCACAAGATGTCCAAGAATAAGGTGGCAATATGGGAATAAATATGAGTGATTATAACATGTCTAGCCTAGCTTTTGCCTGATTGGTATTTATAATCTATTGAAGGATTATGACCTTTAAAATAAATTTTAGTGAGCATATTGCCAGGTACAAATCTCTATAAATCTGTTTATACTTAAGAAGATTTTTGGAGAGCATTTGCCGAAAAACATGAACCATTTCTGGGCTTACTAAATACTCATGATAATTGAAATGTCTGGAGAATATTTAAACAGCAGAGTAATAATAACAGCAAAGGTGTTAGTTGTTAGGAATTTATTTTGGGGATCTTTTTATATCTTCTTTCCCTTATTTTTAATAATTAAAAGCACAGTATTTGTGATTGTGAATAAAATAAATGTAAACAACACAAATGTATACAAAGTCTATAGTAACCCCTCCTCCACCTCCTCCATAGAGTTTTCTACTTCTAAAATTTTCTCATGGGTTTATGAGCATATATGCATTTGTGTGTGTAACTTAAACAAAAATGAAATATATATGTACATACACACATATTTTTCTACAACTTGATTTGTTTTAACAATATTATTATGGACACATAAGTACACTTAAAAGTATTTGTTTGTATTTTTTGGCACTGGGAATCAAACTCAGGACCTTGTGCTTCCCAGGCAGGTGCTGTGCCACTGAGCTTTATCCCCAGCCTCACTTAAAACTATTTTTAGGGCTGTCCATATTTTATTTTATAGATGTAACCTAATTTATTTGACTAACCTACCCCTGATGGATATTTAAATTGCTTCACTTTTTGCAGTTATAAATAATGCTACAATAAATTTCCTCATATGCACTTACATCTTGGCATACATGCGCATAGGATTTCATAGGACACATTTCTAAAAGTAGAATGTCTCAGAAAAAGTATATAAGCTTTTACAATGTAATTAATTTATCATTTTACTAGTTATTTAATGAATCAATTATTCTTTAAAGTGAGTCCTTAAAGTAAAATTAATAGATACACACAGCAAAACATTTTAAAGATATGAATTCAAAATAAAAATTTCCTTCCCTTTCAATCCCTTACCTCAAGTACCTCTTGCCCCAAATATTTATTAACAATTTCTTAGGCATATTTGCAGAAAAATATGAATGTTGGATTTACATGTCGATATTCTTTTTTCAGTTGGGATCATCATATACATAGACTTCTGCAACTTTTTTAGAATTTAAGAATACATTGTGGTATTTCCATATCAAAAATATAGAGCCATCTGATTATTTTCTGGGGGTAGGTTGCTGAATGGAATTATAGAATAAGGGTATGCTATAATTTTTTAAAATCTTTATTTGGAAGACTAAACTTTTTTCTGGTTTTTAGCTGTGATAAAAGTTACAAGAAAATTTTAGTGTTTGGTGATGACAGAAATGTCTTAGAACAATTATTAAGGACTGATCACAAGCTAAAGTTCCTCTTCAGGTATGGTGAACACAATTTCCTAGTCTGAACCCAGACCCATGTTCCAAAAAAAGAATTTGTTCTGACTGTGAATACATGGAGATGAAAAGTTTTCCAAAGATATAGGGACTAAATTACCTTTTCTTATATACATTGGAGAAATCCTTTCTCTTGAAAAGAATGAAATAATATGAATAGAATCCATCCTGGGAATTCTACACTGTATTAAAACATAGCATTCCTTTATTTGTGCTGTCATTACTCTGCTGAGGTTTATTAATTAACACTCCTGCTGCTCTGAATTATTTCATAACCTGGTTATATGTAAAATAGACTGAAATGGATTGTATAGTTTATGTATTTTCTAAAGACCAATTTTGGCCTACTGTTTATGCATCTATCCAATTATCAGCTCTCATATGAAAAGCTCCATAGTGACGGGCTCTATGGCTGAAAGGTAATTTGGTCTTGCCCTGTGCATCAATTCTCTGTGCTACCCTCATTTTTCATCATGAAAACATAAGCATGAACTGGTTGTAGTTTGCTTAAAACTTCCTTATTTGTATTCTACTGCATATGGTGACATTCTCCTATAAATCCGGAGATGAAAGCCGTAGCCTATTTCTTTCTGCTGCAGGATCCATTTTTCATGCCTTTGCTTAAAAAACTGAAGGCAGAAACCAATTTTTTCCTTTATCATCTTAAAGATAGTCACTTCATATTTGTGGTACTCCACAGGCTAATCTGTTTGTGGCAATTTCTGGTCACCATTATCTTTCATACATATAATCTACACGTTGAACTCTATTTACAAAGGTTATTATTGAAATAAAAGCCAGATGTGATATGCAGGCTAGAATAACACATAGATTTAATACGATATGATATGATATGCTATGGTATACCAAGAGTCACAACCAGAATTTGGTACCTTAGCAATTATTCTACTTTATATTCTGTCAGCAGGTGCATCTGCTACACAATGCCTCATAAATATTCTGCAAGTTTATACCTCTGTTCTCCAGTTCCCAATGGTTACAGTAATACAATTTTGTCTAGATTGAAAAGAGCAAATGGCAATTAAGTCCACAGGCCCTCGTGACTTGGTATGGATTATCCCCACTTGCACATACAGCAACAGCAAGACTTAAGTAAATTATTAGTGGAAGTGATCATTTGTTCATAAATGGGAGCAGAATAAGTGTGACGTAGCATGGGGGTAGAGCCCATAACTTCTGTGATCCCTCAAGTCCAAATAGGCATTTCGTGATTATAGCTCAACTACTTGGATAGTGTGGGCTTTTGCATTTGCTTTTACAATCTGAGTTTTTATGGAGATGATTGCAGATTCACTTACATTTGAGGATTCCTTGGACACTTTGCCTACTTTCTTTCAATACAAACATTTTGCAAAGCTTTAGTATAACCACCAGAGTATTGACATTGATACAACCCACCAAACTTATTTAGGTTTCTCTAGTTTTGCTTGTGCTCATTTGTGTGTAATGTTAAATTCCATAGGATTCATCACCAGTGTATGCCTGTGTGTCCACCACCAGATTCAAGATGCTTAACAGTTCTTATACCACAAACATTCCTCAAGCTGCCCTGTTAGAACTGTACTCACCTCTTTCCCACCCTTTCCTACCTGACTTCATTCCCTGAATCCCTAATCCCTGGCCACCTCTAATCTGCTCTCCATCTCTAAAATTTTATCATCTCAAAAATATTATGTAAATAGAATTGCACTATGTGACCTTTTAAGATGAATTAAAACCCCCAGCATCGTTACCTGGAGAACCATTGTTCTTATGCATGTAAATATTCCAATGTTATGGATGAATCACAGTTATTATTTTATTTCCATGCATCTGTTGAAAGATATCTGGGCTGATTCCAACTTTTAGCCATTATGAAAACTCCTGTGAATATTTGTGAACAGAAGAAGTTTTCATTTTTCTGGGATAAATGCTTATAGTGCAATTACTGAGCTATCTGGTAGCTGTATATTTAGGGGTTTTTAAAAATAAGAAACTGCTCAATTTTTTCAAAATGTTTTTTTGCCACTTTACATTCTCACCACCAATCTATAAACGATCTAGTTTCTCTGTGTCCTTTCCAGCATTTTGTGATGTTTATTTTTTATTTGAAGCATTTTATGTAAGTGTAGTGATACTTCATTGCTATTTTACTTTGTACCTCCCTGATGCCCAGGGGTGTCGAACATCTTTTCCTGTGCTTACTCTCCATCTGGGTGTAATCATCAATGAAATGTCTGTTCCTGTCTTTTGCCTTTTTTTAATTTAAAGAGTTGGGTTGCTTTACTATTGAGTTTTGCAGTCCTTCACCTATTTTAATCATTTGTTGGGTATGCATTTCACAAATATTTTCTCTTACTCTCTTGATTCTTAAAAATCCTTTTTACACTGACTTTCAGTACAAATGTCTAATTTATCAATTTATATCTTTGTGGATCATTCTGCTAATGTCAAGTCTAATAACTTTAAAATCCCTGGATCCCAATTTTTTCTATTTTTCTGAAAGTTTCATAGTTTTATTTTTTCATATAATTCTGTGATTCATTTTCAGTTAATTTTTGCATAAGGTGTGCAGTTTATTTCGGGGTCCTTTTATGTGTCTGCAGATGTCCAATTGCCCCAGTGCTATTCACTAGATTTCCTTTTTTATTGAGTTGATCTTGTACTTTTTTCAAAACTCAGTGAAGCCTAACTTATGGGTCTGTTTCTGAGCTTTCTCATACATGTTGTATGTCTCTCTCTCTGCCAATACTGTACTGTCTTGATTGCTATAGTTATATAGGAAAACTTAATATGGGTAGAGTGATTCCTTTCCCTTTATTCTTTGAAGAATTGATTTAGCTAGTCTAAGATTTGTGAATTTCCATAAAAATTTTAGACTAAGCCTGACTCTGTCTATATAAAACTGGGCTGGAATTTGATATACTGTGTATCAGTCTGAGAAGCACTGACATCATTACTATGTTGAATCTTCCAATTTTGGAACAGGGCGTGTCTTTCCACTTTTAAGGTTTTTAAAATTTCTTTTATTAGAGCTTCATGATTTTTGGCATCCCTGTTATGTTAAAGTGTATACCTGAGTATTGCATTTTCATTAGACCAGTTATAAATAGTTTCTTGGGTTCTGCTTGTTTAGGGCACAGGGATGTGATTGATTTTGTTGCATTAATTTGCCACACATTTCTGAGGAACTGTGTTTTTTTAGTCTATTTTCTATCTGTTCTTGCAGATGGGTGAACTCTATTTTTCTGTCCTCAAGTTTAGTGGTGCCACTATCATCTCCACTCTACCGTTGAGCCTATGGACCAAGTTTTTAAATTATCTATTATTGTATTTTTCAGTTCTATAGCCTCCATTTGGTTCTTTTTTTATACCTTTTTTAAACCTTTTATTTCTTTTTCTGAGATTACCTTTATTTTCATGTCAAGAGAATTTATATTTGCTTGTATTATCACTTTCATGTCAGCTCTTTAAAGTAAGATAACTCTAGCTATCTGATTATCTTGGCGTTACCATGACTTGATTGTCTTTTCTCATTCAAAACATGATTTCCTTAGTTCTTGGTACAACAGGTGATTTTTAAAACTGCATCTTGGGCATTTTGTCAATTTTCTTAGGAGATTCTAGGTCTTATTTAAAAATTTCATTTCAGTAGACATTATTTAGGTTTAGCACACAGGTCTTGGCCTACTTTTGCGGATTGTGTTTCCAAATACAGATAAAGTTTGAGAGCCTTTTTCGTGTTATTTTGTCTTTGCCTCTGGCCTCCCTCTGGTCCCTGCTGGTGTTGCCTGGGTAGGGAATGGTGGGGGTCTTCCAGTGGGGAAGAAGGACAGTAGGCTTCTCCTACTGAGATCCCTTGGTTTGGCTTCCTTGTGTCTACAGTCAGGAAATAAGAGTCTTGGGTCATGCATCCTCCTCCAGTCTGCTTGCTGCTAGTGTGGTCCTTTTCTTGTCTCTTACCCACCCTCTGCTTTGGTGTCTCTGTGTGAGGGGGAAGGATCTCAGGACTGCAGGACCAAAAGGACTACCTGACCCAGGACGCTTGCTGTTACTGGCTCTTTTGTTTTTACATGATTTATTTAATAATAAACCAATTAAACATACAAAAACATTTAGAGAATTCCAAAACTTAAACGTTTGTTTAAAAAGAAATTCACTTTGTAATAATGAAAACATTAGACCTCTAAACATAATGATTTTTTCATTTACAAAATTTTTGTTTGCTATACTAGAAAATCTGCAGAAAAGAATTTTTCTGGTAATATATTAATGTACATTATTTACAGTTGAAAAAGTAATCTAAAAATTATTTTATTTCAGAAACTCAGATATATGTTATCTTTGTATGCAATTTCCCCCATACTCTCAATTAAAAAATGATCCAAAATATAAAGCAATTATGCTTTTATAACTGACTACTCAACCAGATTAGTCCAAGACTCAAGTTGCTTCCTTGGCCCTTAAGAGCCTCAACTCATAGCATATGTCACTTAGCGCTCTACTGGCTCTTTTTCTCCTCTTAGGCCTGCCTGACCTGGTGGGCAGATGGAAATAAATAATGTTTGTAGACAAGGTTCTGTTCAGCCAACATCTTGGTGGGGAGAGGACACTCAGGCCTGGTAGGGGTGGAGAATACCTCTCCTGGCTGCTTACTACTAGCAAGACTCCCAGTCGGTTCCCTTGGCTGGTGGTGTCAGCCTTGCTTGATGTTGTCAGAGGGACTCCAGAAGGAGAAAGAACTTATTTGGATTATCTTCTATTGTTAAGTTACAGATGGAGAAGCAAAGGACCTGGGTTGCCTTTTTATGCTGGAGTAGGGGAGGCAAGATGCCCACCACCATATAATTTCTCTGCTCCTAGGGTTTCTAATGAGCTTGTTTTCTTTTAAGTATCTTTAGTAGTTCTGTTTTTGGTGATTTGTTACACTATTTTGAGGATTTATAATTGTACTTAGTAAGGAAAAGCAGGGAAAAGTGGATTTATACCATTTTGTTCAGTTGGGAAGTCTGGTTTTTTTGTCTCTGTGTGTGTATGTGCATGCGTGTGTGTGTGTGTGTGTGTGTGTGTGTAGACAAATAGGATGCAGCAAAATGACAGAGATGATATGCTTAGCATTGTAGCTATCCAAATCATTTAACTACATTTTCTTTTTAAGCAGGACAGGCATTATATTCAGTGGAGTAGGTACAACATTTAGGTACCATAAAAAAACTTTACCCCATCTACAAATCATACTGAATCTAGGAAAAACAGAAGTACATATACATTAAAACAAAAAGGATACCAATAATTAAATTATCAAAGAAGTTTATGCTCACTATCAGCCTACATTACAGACTGAAGAGTTTGATCATGTTTACTAACCCATGGTCATCAATCACTAGATAGGTGGTTGAAAGAATCTCTAATTCCTGCTGGTCTTAGTTCTAAGAAAGCTCCTGAAGTTTGACTGGATTGTCTTTACCTGGGATATGGATGATTGGTTAAGGCAGATATTGTTTCAGGGACTGGCCATCCTTTGGGATCCCCATTGGGTTTCAAACATAGCTAGCAAGTTTGATTTAGTGTTTAAGTTACCAACATAATGCTCTCTCCTCAAGTTTATGCAAACTATTTCAGTTGATTGCTGCTTCTTGTACTGTTAGTAGAACTTGGCTTTTAGTATCAAAATTTGTTTCTCCTTGGTTATATTCTGAGAAGAGGCTTTTCATTTCTTTCTCCTGATATTGAATGGTTCCATAGCCAGCATGCGTTTGTGGGTGCTAGATAATTATGGTATTACCCACATCGTCACATTTCTTCCTTAAGAATTTCATCTGTCAAGTTCTTATCTTCCCAACAGCACAGCTCTCTGGGCCTTAACTCTACATGAAAGGCTTGAAAGCAATCTCTACAACTTGGTTCTAAAATTCTATGGTTTTAATGAATAAAGATTTGAATATTTATTAGTAATCACTTTAGAGGTAAAATTTGACATTGCTCCTTCTGGAAAAATCCTTGTATCTGAAATATCTTGTGCCATTGAATATTGGAAGTGTTTAACTAACTTTTCCTTTGTACAGGGTCTTGCAGCTAAGAGTTTTTCTTACATCTTAGAGGAGACTTGGGAATTGGAATTTTCAGCAATGCTGAAACTGTTAGGACTTTGGCAACTCTTAGAGATGGACCAAATGCTTTTTGCATAAAGGGATGTGCATGAATCTTTGCGGGGCCAGGGGCAGAATGTTACGGGTCTAATGTTTTATATAATGTTGATAGACTTAATACTGGTTCTTAAATGTTCAAGTTGTGAAATGATAAGAATAAGCATGTCTTTGTATCTGGGAACTGGTTTAAAGAAATGTGTCTGGTTGCCAAGTTGAAAAGGGGTGGAATGTAATGGTTTATACATTGTGTCAACTTGAGAAGTTTAGGAATTTAACTCAGCAGGGGACAGGGTCCTCACTTTTTGAACATACTAAGCCTATGCAAGAGGAAGGCACTGGGAATGGTGTAAGTGCTACACCCACCCTGGCGGGGGGTAGCCTGCTTACAAGATAAGAGATGAAAAGAGGCTTATTCTCCCTCTTTTTGCTCTTTTTTCTATTGCTATCTTCTGCCACCTTGAACTGTTGACCCTGTGCTATACCACCTTGCCTTGGAGCCAGCTGATTGTAGACTGAAACCTCCACAAACTATGAGCTAAATAACCTTTCCTTCCTCAACCTTGGTGTCAGGTATTCTGTCTTAGCAATGAGAGAAAAGTAACCAAGACACCAGGCATTATGTTAAAATGGAGCAATTTATGTATTCCTAAGAGATTATTTCCTAAGAGATCTCTGGTCCATAAAATGTCACCTGTTTAACTCATTTTGCTTAAATCATTTGTTTTTATTTATCTAAATCTCATGTTTCTTTTAAAGATACTTACCAGAAATGCTGATACCAGTTGTTCCATGCATGGTTCTGCCTTTTCTGATAACAAATTTCATGTCTAACTCTCATCCCATTTTCTAACAGAGCTTCCCATTACTTGTTATAGTTTACTCCAATAGTGCCTTTTAAATATTGCAACAAAGAAGATAACTTAGGCTTTTGTGATATTTAATGTTTTATTGTTTCCCAAAAAGTGAATGCAGTTCAATGACTAATCATCAGTAAAGGAGTGGAAAATATGAACGTTCCTATTAACAATTAATATATTTATAGAAAGTGATTCAAAGATTTCACATTTCTTACATATGCTAGAAGCAACACTTTAACAGAGGTTTGCAAAGCCACTTGGCTGGAATTTTTAAAAACTCATTTGGGAAAATGGAAACCAATATACCAATACACTAATTCTCTTTTTAGTTGCAGTTATGGACATATTTAAAAGCAGAGAGGTTGATATAAATATTGGGCAGCTGAAGTACACTAGTTTGTTAACAAGGCATAATAGACTGTGAATCTCTGGTAATTAAAGCAGTGCTGTAAAAGTTAAAAAAATCCTGATTATATAACTTTGACTTTGGGCCCTATAAATGTGTGTACTTTTATCAATTCACCTATGTAGTCAGTTGCAGGTTTCTGAGTGTCACTCATTTTACTTGCTAATGACCACAGAATCCTAAAGAACATCCTATACATATTTCAGAATCTCTTGATATGCAAATTAAGAATAATTCTACTGTGCAAGACAGTGAAATAAGTTAGTAGATGATCTACTACCACAATTGTTCCTATGTCAATAGGTAATGTGTTTCTCAGGTGGATAAATTCAAAATGCTAATTTCCATAAGGTTAATATGCATGGTTTTATTTTGGGTGATTTGAATTGGAGGAAGATTATGGCTCAGTTTCGAATTTTACTATGCACTGTTTTTGTGTAGGTGTTCTATCCTCTTCCCAAATTCCACTTATCCAAGTCTGGACTAGGTGTTTTTCTTCTGAGTGAAGCTGCCTTCCAAATTTTCCCATTTTTGTGAATATCACCATTATTATCTATTCTCAAAAGCAAATTTTGAGTTCTCCAAGGTTTCTCTGTCTTCTTTATTTCTTTAACCTCTTTGTTACCATACCCTGTCTGTTCTTTTTTTCTGATTGCAATAGGACCAGAGAACTCAAATAGCTATCATCAGTTCATGTCCTCTTCATAGCCACTTATTTAGTTAGCCTAAAAAAAGATGCACTGAGCATCCACCATGTGCTTTTCCATATATCAGAGACTGAGGATATCATGGTGAGAAATGAAAGATGATGTGCTTAACCATACAATCCAGTGAGGAAGGAGACGTTAATAAGCACATACACATGTAAAATTGCAGCTGTTACAAGTACTAAGAGGAAGAGGTATGAGGTGTCACAATAATCTTGAATAGATTAGTCTGAGCTAGTTATGGAGGTGGGAGAATGTGGGCCTCCCTGAGGAAGTAATGCCTGAGTTGAGATCTGAAGGATGAATAGAAATTAAATGAAGAAATGAGGGGAAAACATTTTAAATAGAGGCAACAGAATGTGTAATGCCATTAGGGTAGAAACAGAATGATAAATACTGGAAGACTAAACAGAGGCTGTGGGCCAAGAAGAGTGGGATTTAACACAGACTGACATTGGGGAGGTTAAGTACAGTTCAAGCATGTTTAGCTTTACAGGCTCCATTACAATGCTTTCTTTTAGTCCTATGAACAATGAAAAACCACTAGAGGGATGTGTGTGTGTGTGTGTGTGTGTGTGTGTGTGTGTGAAGGTTAGATTTGCATTTTGAAAAAAATCATTCTGGTTGTGTGATGAAGCAGATCAGAGGGAGCCAAGAATAGTGACAGACAGTTCAGTTGCGAGGCTACTGCGATAGTCTGGGTGGAAGATGAAAGTGGCTCGGCCAGGGTGGTAAGTGACGGAGTTGCAGAGAAACCGATAGGGTCAAGAGATGTATAGAAGTAACTTCCATCAGACAAGATTATGGGTTAGCTATGGCAAATGAGTGAAAGAATAGGGGAGACAGGTACAGAGTGAAGGGTTTGGCTAGTATAATTCAATATTATACTAATACCCAGCTTAGAGAGAATAAAACAAGCTTGAGTGAGAGCATGTTGACTTTGAGATATTGATGGTTATTCAAGAGATGATGTCAAGTAAGCGACTGGTTGTAAAAATGTGGAACTCAAAATAAAGATCTGGTCTAGAGATAGAACTTTAACATTCACTTGTGCATAGGTGTAAATTCATGAAACTCTAGTTGTGGAGAAACTACAGAGTGAGAAGAGAACAAGAGACTGGATCAAAGTCTTAGCCCAGTAGAACAGAGTCTGCAAAAGATGTAGAGAGGAGTGGCCAGAGCAGGGAGACAGTAAGTACAGATAAACTTTCCTGAAAGAATTTGGCTGTGACAGGGGCAAAAAATGGAAGTGCCTTCAGGGGGATATAGGGTTTGGAACATGTGTTAAATCAGGAGGGAAAAGTTCATTAGGGAAAGGAGGTGATAACTGATGGTACAAGGTTTCTGAAAGGGCGGGAGATGATAGGATCTAAAGCACAGCTGAGTTTCTATATAAAGATTTCCATTACTTTTTCCTTTGAAGTAGAAGGGATGATTATTAGATAAACATGTGGGGGTAGAGTTTGAGGATGTGGAGGTGTGAAAGAATTATTGCAGAGTAGGAGTACAAATTGACCAGAGAAAAGTAGTGGGATGGCTGGATGATCAAAGAGGCTTATTTGAGGTTAGTGGTAATGAATTTATAGAAACATTAATTTATCCTCTTGTGTGACTGGCCAGCAATGCTTGATTGCTCAAGCACAGACATGAAGGAGATGCACAGTAGGGCTGACCCAGAGTGGCAAAGGAGGGTACTACCAGCATCTGAAAGTCTTTGTCTTTGGTTTCTTCCCACTACGCATCCTGTATGCTGCCATGAAATTAATTTTTCTCAAGGGCTGCTTTTGTTTTAATCAACCCATTGTTCTTGCTTGAGAATCCATCATCTTGCAAATGATGTAGTGGTTTAGAGTAGAGATGAATAAGCCTTGGTATGAACCAAGGTATGAAATTCCAGGTATGAACTTGAGCAACTCATGCAAAGTTTCTCAGACTCCATTTCAACTCTAGACTGAGGATAATTGTAATATTTACCAGACAAAGTAGGTGGATTAAAGGAAACAGCATACAGCTCTATGCGTGGCTTGTAGTAAGTGCTCAATACATAAAAGCAGCTGTATTACCTTCTCTTATCTGTGTCCCCAACTTCCCCTTCAGATCCATTCCTAATCTGTTACTCCTTCTCGTCGTTGTTCAGCACACTCCAGCCCGCTCGCAGCTAGACTGATCTGTGACTACCTCCATGTGCGCAGCCATATATCTTTGCCTTCTCTACTCAAACCCCGTTCTTTCTCAGAGGCGTGCGTCTTCTGAGAGAAAGCCTCCTCACTAGCTTGAAGCCAGTCTACTGTCTCACTGCAATGATTTCCCACTGCACTTTGAAAACATTTGGAGCCTGATTGTCTTCCATTGTTCACTTTATTGTAATTTTTTTCATTATTTTATTATCTTGCTTTTAAGTATTGTTTTATCTTCTGTTTAAAAGTATTTCAGCAACATAAATCTTTTCCAATAAGAGTGGGCATTCTTTGAGGAAAACAATTATGCTATAAATCTATGCATTTCTCACAGGACATAGAATTGTATGCGTGATACTTGTTAAATGTAGGTGACTTGAATGGGAGGATAAGGTCAGCTCCACTGGCCTTCTTTTTTTTTTTTTTTCTTTTTGAGACAGGGTCTCGCTATGTAGTTCAGGCCGGCCTTGAGCTCACTATGTAACCCAGGCTGGTCTCAAACTAGCAAGGACCCTCCTGCCTCTGCCTCCTGAGTTCTGGGATTACAGGCGTACGCCACCACGCCTGGCTCCACTGGCCTTTAAAGCAGGATACACACAGCCCCATGGGGTGCACAGACAACCTGCAAGAGTGCAGAGAGAAAATATTACAGTTTCTACTTCTATTTATTTTGTCAGACCTGTTTGATATTTCTTTTTTGTGTATGTGTATATGTACATAATACAAATTTATAATATACATGTCTATGTTTCTGATAAATGTGTATTGATAAATATACCTCATGGGCTATGAGTTCAAGAGATTTTAATCTTGAAGTTCCAGATAAAAACAATCAAGTTATTTCTTGATAAAAACTAATCAAGTTATTTCTTCTTAAGTAGTTTTGATAGCTATGTCTTTGAAGGCCTTGGTCCCTTTCCTAAAGCTAATCCCCTTAATCAGTATACCATTCTACTATGTGTCTCACTTTTAGGAATTCTCATATCTTAGACAAAGTTACTCTGAAATAGATTTCCTCTTACTAGTTATGTAACCAGAGTATAATGAGAAGTATACAGAGATTTTACAAAGTAGAACATCCTCTGACAGAAATTAAGTAATCAGGTGACTTGATTATATCTATGATATTTATCTCTTAAAAATGAAAAGAAATCATATAGCTATTTCTTAAAGAATTATCTCTGATTTCTAACACCGAGTCCCGATTAACATACACTTTCTGATTTTTCAGTTGTTTCAGAAAATATGACCATTCAAGAAAGTACAACTCTGTCACAACAAATAGAGTTGACGACTCCTTCCCAAGTTACTGGACTGAAACCACAAAAGACTGTACATTACCCCACTGTGATGTCTAAAAGTATGCCTACATTTGGGGCTGATTATGCAACCATATTATATTCCAATATAACACTGCTGCCTTTGGAAAGAACAACCACATCAAAAATTTTAAGAACATCTATAGCTAAAACAGCTACTTCTGCAGCACATGCTTCGTCCATTTCTGCAGCCATGACTCTTCCTACCCAGAGTACACCTGTATGCAATGCCACTGATTCCATGAAAATAACTAAATCTCCATCTTTAGAAATCACAAGGACAACAAAAAGAGTGGAAGCCGTGGCCACTAAAACTTTTCATCCAACTACAGCTACTAATTTTCTTTCCACATCTGGATTTACTGAGAATTCAATTGCATCCCAAACTTCAGCAATTGAATCTCAGTCAGTCATGATGAAGACAGCATCTTTATTTTCAACTCTTGAGTCAGCACCCATGGCTACAACGTCTTGGTCAAAACAAAAATCTACTGATGTTACAGTACCCCCCATCTCCACTTCTGGACAAGAGTTTCTTGTGTCTACAGCTCCTGGAACTGTCCCTTGGTCCACAGCAGAGACTTCAGGTAAAACTACTGGCATTAGGACTACATCAGCATTCACACCCAAGTCTCTGCTTAGCTCTACAGCTGCTTCTGTGGATTCTGTATTTCCTAGAAATCAGACAGTATCTACATTGGCAACAACAGATATGGAAATAGCATTTACAATTCATTCAGTGATGCCTACTGAAGCCCCACCTTCCCTAATTACAGCAGAAACAGAGTTGCCATCTACAAACTTCCAGAATGTCTCTTCACCCCATGTGAAGGATGCCATATCTACCTTGAGGCCACAAGAGACCTCTTCTACGTTCCTTTCTCCCATGACATCCTTTCCAATTACTGGAACTCAGAGTGTACAGACAGGTACCAGTGCAGAGAGTTCACACAACCTTAACTTAACCTTAACTCCTGGAATCACATTTGCACCAGCAGTGACTGAAACTATGCCCTCCCCCATAGTCACAGAGCCAGTTCATTCCCAGAATACACCCACAGCTGATGACCATACGTTCACTTTGATTTCCACTATATCAGGTTCCACACCCAAGGCATTTGTATCAGGCCCCACATCTTTAACTGATGAAATGGCCCACTCGTTCTCCTCCAAGGAGACCAGTTGGACTTCTAGGCCAGGTCAGTCACTGCTGACATCTGTTAATACAAGCACTATACTTACATTTGTGCCTAATGAAAATGTCACATCAGCATTCTATGCGAATACTACTAACACAGAAAATTCATCCACAACTGCTAATCTCATCACCCCACTGGAATCATCCATGGAAAGCAATGCTGTCACTAGCACTCATGCTACTGGAGTCAGATATACAACAGCTCTATCCAAATTGACATCTCCATGGCTTGCTAATTTCTCTACCATTTCTGGAACCACATCTGTAACCAGTCTTCCTGAATTTAAACTCACCACCTTACTAAAAGCCATCTCTATACCCACAGTAGCTGCAAACGAACTTCCTTCAACACCAGGGGAGACAGTTGTCTCACCAGCAGATATAGGATCTACCCTTGCTGACATTAAACTGAATTTTTCTATAGAGGACAGCACTTCTGAGACTATACACACAGAAACAGATGGTACAAGTGCATTTAGTTATACAACAGCCCTTGTACCAGAATCTGCAACAACACAAAGATCCAGTGATACTATGACAACTAATGAAATGACTTCCCACCATCTTAAAGGAAGATCAACTCTAGCAGCAGTATCTGAGGTTTCTCTGCTTCCAACAGTGCTGGAAGTGACGGATGAATCAGCACAAACTGTGACAGCTTCTGTCACTGTTTCCCCTTTCCCTGGTGTAGAAAAATTGACTACCCCATTGGATCATGAGACTGCAACTGCTGAGCTGGAAGGGAGTTGGCTTTCGACAACATTGCTGAAAACCACACCTAAGAGTTCATACAATGGAACTATAGAAATCTTTAATTCCACCCACAGCTATACAGCACATTGGACTTCAGAGACACCTGAGGGGCATTTAGCTGTATCTCCTACTCCTGAGAGTACCCAGATGTTCCCCGAACCCCTGCATACTTTCACCACAAGAATAATAGGAACCTCTACAGACAGGACAGCTATGTCCTTGTCTTCCACTATCGTGCCACTAAAGACTGCAGATATTCATTCATCAGCAACTCATATGCCTATTACTCACGTGTTCTCACTGCCAGTTACTGTCTCTCCTGTGACCTCCGTGCTGGTGTCTGGTGAAACTAAGGCAACTACACCTATAACTTCTAAAACGGCCATGGATTTTTCCACGTCTCTGCTCTTCAATGTCTCAAATCTGTCATCGGCTGCAATGACTTCAGCATTGGTGCCACCATTGAGTCAAACAGCTTCCATGACCAATGACATCATGCCTACAGAGACCGATTCCATTCATAACACTTCAGAGGCCACAGTGATCTCTACCACAATGATACGCATGGAAGTTCCCTCTCAGACAGAAACTCTAGTCCCCTTGCAGAGATCCCCCATTCCTATTATAACTAAGACTAAGGCCACACTTCCCTCCACCTCAGGTGACACAGTAACTCCATCTGTACATGCTCTTATTTGCTCAAAACCTGCTGCTGACAATATTTCTATTGTGTCTTCTACACATGTGATCTCAACTATGTCTACACCAGTAGCAAGTCAACCCATATCACAAGTGCAGGAAACATCTACCTCTGCTCTTAGCCTTCCATTCACTTTCAGTGAATGGCTTGCTAATTTCAGTGGCAGTGGAGAAGTTGCTAGCTTGGCTACTGGCACTACAGAGACCTCTACTGTTCCTGAGACAATGCCTTCGCACACCTCTGCCAACAAACTTACTGCCTCAGTAGATGTCCACATTTCTCACTCCTCCACACATCTTGTTAACATGCCGGCCTCCACCCAATTGGTGGCTGGCATCTCTACCTTATCTTCTGACAAAGATCAGATGTCCATCTCTCTGGGAAAAACCTTTAGACCTATGGAGGTGACAGAAATGTCCCCATCAAAAAACGCTTTTATTCCTTATTCCCAGAGTACTTCATCCTTGGAAATGACTGACGCAGGACTTTCTGAGACCACAAAAGTTTCCAACCACCAAACATATTCACCTTCAGAGATTCCACTTGGAACTCCAACTAATGGGAGCTCAACTTTATCTACCACTTCCAAGAGCACCTGGACTACACCGTCCTTGACTTCAAATAACGCTGTAAATGTTCACGTTTCAGAAATCCCTTACAGCCTTGGGAGAACAACTCTCCCTTCACCATCTCCGACAAAAACCTCATTTTTGTCTCCTGCAAAGGAAAGCACAAACGCCCCTTCAATGTATACTCCCAGGACTGTGGAAGTGGTGGTGAATTCCTCTTCTGTAACTCAGCAGGACGCATCCTTTCTAGATACCATAATTTCCAGGACAACCAGTATACTAAATCCTGAGCTCATCAACACAACTCTTTCACTGTTCTCTTCACTTAAGACTCTACCTGAGGTGACTTCAATTGCCTCTTCCATTTCAGAAAGCATACAAACTTTCCCTACATCCTTTTCTCCTTCCACAACTGGGCTATCCAGCTCCAAATTTACAGTTACCTCTGCTAATAGGGTCACTACAACCCTTTCTGTACCAAATGTACCTACACTTCTTGGGGAATCCTCTATGGAGACATCAATTCCTATTTCCCAAATGTCCTCATTGTCAGCTGATGTCCCTACCTTTACCTCCAAAAAAGTTTCTGACCCTTCCACAGCAATAATGACTAAATCTTCCAAAACACCATACCCAGCTTGTTTGAGAAGTCCCTCAATAGCCACTTCTGGACCTATATCTGAGATAGCTTCAATTCCAGTCAGTGACTCTATTTTCCCACCTGCAGCAGTTTCTTCTGATGCTTCCACAAGAGTTGAGTCATTGTCTCCAACTACCCCTAGGACTACTGTGAATACACAAACATCTACACCGAATATCACACCTGTGACATATACTGGGCTGATCTCAAAAAGCACAGTGGTTTCCTCTGCTTTCACTACTTTGGAAATGACAGAAGTGTCCTCCAGGATCACTCCTACATCTGTTTCCTCTCCAATAAAAGCAACTTTTCTGTCTTTGAAAACCATTCCACCCACTATGGTGGCTGGACCAGTGACCTCAGATGTAGACAGCACTGCCTCTTCACTACTCAGTTCTAAGAACATTGAAGCTACTTCTTCCACTCCAAAGACCACATTTTTTCCATCAGTGTCAACAACTCAGCAATCACCACAGGACGATGAGGCTACAGTTCTGGGCGTATTATCTGGAATTACTAATGGCTCCATGTCCACTGTGAACAATGGTAGAGCGACAGTTCTCACAAACACTTATTCTAGAATTCCTTCCCCTGAGACAGTGTTTTCATCTACTCCTTCAGCTAATCATCATACTTCGTTGAATATTCAGGTTTCCCCATCTCGGACTAACATTAAGAGCACACCTGGACCCATGGAAAGTATAAAAGCTACCACTACTTACCTTTCCTCTAATACAGGAAAGATTTCTTTGTTAGAAAATACTTCTTTAACAGTTGAGTTCACAAAAAGTGCCACACCTGAGGAGATTCCTGTTTTGTACTCTTCATGGACCCCATCTAGTATAACCACACCCTCTTTGACATCACGTTTTTATTCACCTCATGGTACTGAAGCCAAGTTTTCTACTCCAAAGATCTCTCCTACATCTCAAATGGGTGGATTTCCAATTATGGCAACAAAAATCACATCAAGTAACACCCAGTCTTTGCTTATGACTTCCTGGAACACACACAGAGCTGAAGATTCTCCGTTCCCACTTTCCACCACTACTCATATGCCTACATCCAGCAAGATGGAAACAGAGACTCTACACCTTGTTCCTGGGTCTTTGCTAACGTTTGCAGCCTCTCAGACTAGCCTGGTCTCTAGAGATGCTCTGGAAGCATCATCAAGTCCCACATCAGGAATTGTTCCTCACTTGGGGATTTCAGAGAACCCTTCACCAGCAACATCTTTAAGGGCCATCCCCACTAGTTGGCCCGATATTAAGCACACATTTGAGAAAACATCCGCATCTGTAACTCCTGGGACTACATTCTCATTAAATCCTCTAATCTCCAAGATCACTACTTCACCCATGCTAACTTGGATGTTATCTAGTCTCCCATCAGGTTCCCCCCTGACAAGAGTATCGAATGCTCCTCATGCTGTGATGTCCTCTAGAGTAGAGATGCCCAAGTCCACATTTCCTACTTCTCACATGATCCCAATGGATACATTCACTAACTTTACAAAACTACCATTTGCTACTGGAAGCACCACACTCACCAAAATTACTTCCACACCTACACTGGGAAGTACCACTACTGGCTCCCCAACTTCCCTCCCTATGTCTATGAAAGTCACAGATAACAGCATGGACAACCTCACATCCCCTGAGACAACCTCCAGAACCACTATAATTGATAACTCCAGGACTGTGTTCCAGCCTCCATCTTTTAGTGAAATGAGTGTATCACCTGCTACACAGGATCACACTGTATCTTTTGGTTCCATGCCTCTGCCTACTCCTACAAAAATGTCTGCATGGAGCAGAAGCTCAGCTACATCAGCTCCACCTTCTTTATTTCTTCCCAAGTCCACACTGGATACCCTTATAAATATAACCACTACTCCATCTACCACTACTGGAACCTCATTTCCATTCATATCCTCTGGAGTGGCACAGTCTTCAACAGCTGTTGCATCTTCACTAATCTCTTCCTCTTTTAAGGCAACCTGGCTGGACTCTACATTCTCCTTTTTAACTACAGAAGCCCTGACTTCACCAATTGCTGGTAAGTCCATAGGTACTGCTCCTTGTGCATGTGACCCTCTCTAAGGGTCAGTTCTCTGAAGGCAGAGAAGGATAAAGAAAGTTGTAGGTGTTCTTTATCTTCTTGGGACAGTAGCTACAATGAATACCTTGTCCAGACTCAGAGTTCCATAGCTGTGTGCCTATGTTTATTGAAACATAATCCAAATGCATGGTTTCACTCTATATGACATTTATAAATCTCTTTCCACTAGTTTTGCTCTCAATGCCCTGACTCTGCCTCTGCCTATGTGAACACGGATTAGGAACATAACTTCTACCTAGTAAGAGAATCATATGGCATTAGGTCTGAACATGCTTACTACATATGAGAAAACACCAGAAGATATCTTATCCTGAAGTTTTTGTTGTACTAGAGGGTTGAACCTAGGGCTTTTATACTGAATTATATCCCCAACCTTTTAAAAAATTTTATTCAAGACATTATCTTACTAAGTCAGGTAAGTGTTTAATTTGTGATCCTCCTGCCTCAGCCTCCCAGAGTGTTGAGATTATAGAAGCGTGCCACTATGTTCAACTCTGCCACCTGCATTCCTCTTGTGCAGGTCTTAGACTTCTCCACTCTGTACATCCACCTGGTCAGGAATACTTATCAATGGTCAGGGAATATTTGGCTTCCATATTGCTCAAAGTTTGAATGTTCCTGCAACTTTTACGATTCCAAAGTAAAAATATTGTAGGATACATAAGAATGAGAGGGACATGAAGGAAGAAAGTCCTGAAGCTGAAAGGAAGGCACAGGAAAAAAAAACACAAACCTAGTTATTTTCTCAGGAAAAAATGATCTTGTGAGATAGTGTTCAGCTCGGCCATTGAATGGACAGGAATCTGTTGGCCAATGAAAGTAGATAATTTGGGTGATTATAATATGTCCATCAAGTGTGCAGAAATCAGGAAAATGCCTAAATAGTTATAACAAAAATAGGATGGCAACGTTTTCTTTCACTTTTGGATATAGAGCAAGAAGTGCTGATTTTTTAACTTGGTGCTGAACAAAGTTTAGGAATGAAAAATCATGTTTTACTGCTTTAAAGTGGACAGTAGTTTTGATCAAATTTACAAAAGTTAAGTTTCTTGAACTAAATAAATAAAATTAACCTCCTTATTTTTAATTACAGTTTCCTTCTACAATATCGAAATGAGGTTCTCTGTCTTTGATGAAGAGTCAAGGGTCCCTATTACCAGTGCTATACATGAATTTGTGAAAAATTGGGTAAAATACTATTTTGAATATTTATGGTATATGTAAATGTATGTGACAAACAATGAGTAGATTAAAACTATACTTTTTTCTACTGATAAGCCGTTTCACAGATAAGTAATTTTTATTTTTTTCACAGTAAATCTATCTACTCTGTAGGCAATGCTTCAAGGATCTATTCAATCTCTCCTTCACAGCACCAATGCTGAAAGCTTTTATGAAATGTTATTTTCATTTGTTTAGATCTGTACATTTCCCTCCATTGACACAAATTCTGAGTCTTTGCTCAATTTTTCTATTGGGGGAAAATAGAAAAGCAGTGATAACAAAGCCTATGCCATTGTATTTAAGTGTCTCTGTTTTCTGCTTTTTAACATTTCCCTCTTTCCAACAAAACGAGTGTTTTATTTATTCCTATGTTTCTTTCTGATAATAAGACTAATATATACACTTCAGAAAAATTCAGACATTGACATCTAAAGCAGTATCTTTTTTGTGGTGCTAGAGATCGACCCCAAGTCTTTGTGCACATTAGGCAGGTGCTTTACCACTGAGCTGCATCTTCAGCCCTTAGCCATGAATGTCTGAGCATATTCATAGTGGTAAAGAGAGGTCACTCCTCATACATTTTAACAGATACATAGGATTTCACTATGTGGTTGTAACATAGTGTTTTGAATTTTTTTCAAGCCCAGACATCCACTGGTAGACATTTAGTTGGCTTCTATTTTTTCTCTATTTTTAAATAATTCTGAAAACAATACCCTTACAATAAATTTAGAGACATTTGAGTATTTCTTTTTTTATTTTAAAGATAAAAGAAGGAAAACATATTAACAAACTCACATACATTTAAAAAATAACAGAAAAACAAAAGCAATGTAGAATTTTAGACAAGGTAACAGGAAATTAACAAAGGTTATTGTATTACATAATGTTTAACTGATGAATCTTACATTTGAGTATTTTGATAGGATAAATTCTTAGAATTGGAATTGCTGGATCAAAGGTTATAAATGTACATTTTGAACTTCTAAATAGTATGCTAGATAAAAGAATATAGACTTAAAAATCATATATTTTATTATTGTTAATAGAATATATCCTAGAATAGACAGGTCCACAGAAATGGAAAGCAGGTCAGTGGTTATTAGGGAGTAGGGGTGGAGTGGCGAATGATTACTTAATGGGGGTGGGATGTTTTACAGGATATGAAAAAGCTCCAAACTAGAGAGAGATGGTAGGTACACCACATTGAAATACATTAAATGTCATTGAACTATAGATTTCAAAACTAATTTTATATTCTGTGAATTTCACCTCACTTAAAGAAAACAAACAGAAAATTAGTGTTATCACTAAGTGGTCGCCCAGACAGAACTACCAACTTGTACCTTTCCTCTAACAGTGAATGATCACACTGGTTTCCTCTCTCCCCATCAGCACTTATTTTCAAGTACAAGGAACATGGTTATGAGTGCTTGAAAATGCATGTGTGTGTCAAACTGCTCAGGCTTCCTTACAAAGATATCCCCGACTGAGTGCTTTCACCAATAGATATTTATTTCTCCACAATTCCGTTAGGTAGAAATCCAGGATAAATATGCCGGCAGGCTTGGATTTCTGGTGAGATTTCTCTCCTTGGCTTGCATATGGCCACCTTTGCATTGTACTCTCACATGGTATTTCTCCGTGCGTATTCATCTCTTGTCTTTCTTCTCTCATAAGAACACCAGTTATATTGAATTACGGCCCTACTTTTATGGCCTAATTTAATCTTAATTATCGCCCTAATGGCCCTATCACCCAATATAACCAGATTGTAGCTTAGAACTTCCACATTTGAATTTTGGGGGGGAATTAGTTCAGCCTATAGCAATGGGTAAGATGTAGATTGAAACACTGAATGGTGGAACAGATAGAAATTTTGAGCTGCTGGAATAATGAATGCCGCTTAGTGACCATATCGTTCCAAGGGATTTGTTCAGTTAAAATAGAAGGGCGGGAATATGCAAACTGATTCTTTTTTCTTTTTTACAGTTGAATTTTATATTTGAAGATAGTGAATTTTGTCTTGCTAATCTAGCTGTCCAGATTGAAAGCAGGTATGTGAATGACATCTTTTATGGGTTGAAAGGCAATTTGAGGGCTTTCCAGGTCCCTTCCTATGCAGAGATTTCCTTTCTCTATGTGTGGGATTTAAGGACTACCACACTTGCAGCTGTACCTTCCCTTCTGAGTTTGAGTTTCCTTTGGAATGAGGAAGAGATTTGTCTTATTCCTCTAAGGCATAAACCAATGGGAGGGGGAAAAACAAAAATCTAAGTAGAGGAAGCAGTGCAATTAGACTGCTATCTCTGTTGCTCTCTTAATCTCTAAAGCTTTGTGATTCTGTGACTTAAAAAAAATCAGGCCTTAGCTGGGTGTGGTGGCTTGTGCCTGAAATCCTATCATCTTGGGAGGCTGAGGCAGGAGAATCAATCAAAAGCTCTACCTCAGCCAGAGCAACCTAGAAACTTAGTAAGATCCTGTCTCAAAATTTTAAAAAGTAATAAGGGGCTGGGGATGTGACTCAGGCTCTGGTAGTGCAGAAGGCTTGGAGGGGGATGACCATACTTTAAAGGGATGAAATGCTATAGATGGGCAATGCGTGAGGATTTATAAAGCCTTTTATTTCTGAACAATGCACTTCTGGGAATTAGAAACTCCAAAGGGAACTTGAAATTTTTAATGTGAGGAATGTACCTTTCCCACCCCTTCAAGTACTCCTGTAAAGAGCTGGGATGTGGCTCGTTGGTAGAGCCCTCAGCTAGCATGTGTGAGGCCCTGGGTTCAATCTCTAGCCCTATAAAACAAAAAATAAAAACATCTCCTGTGCTAGTTTATTTTATATATTCCTCTAGATTTTTTTCATGTGTTTACTAAGAGAATGGAATCCTACATATTGTTTAACAACTTTGTGCTCTTGCTTTATAATCTTTACATCTTTTATAGTCTATACATCTTTTTAGGCCAATATATATAAGTCCAGTTAATTTTAATTGTATAAGATTCATTTTATGGCTATGATATGATATATGCATTCAATTATCTAGCAATGGACAGTCAAATGATTTCTACTTTTGCATATGTATTTTTATACAACTCTGCTATCATTATGAGATAGATTCCTGGAAATAGAACTGCTGAGGCAAAGGCTTACCACTGTTTTGGTATCCAAATAATG
The DNA here is from genome assembly GCA_004027595.1 of Dinomys branickii. Lineage (NCBI taxonomy): Eukaryota > Metazoa > Chordata > Mammalia > Rodentia > Dinomyidae > Dinomys > Dinomys branickii. The sequence continues at coordinate 4,674 of PVLD010020580.1, read as the reverse complement.
ACAGAGCTGATTTCAAGGATCCAGTTGGAGCCCTAGCAGTGTTTCAATTCCAAACCAGAGGAGTCCTACCCTTCTGCTTCTGTTTTTATCCTGATCTTGCATCCTATATATTTGGGACTGCATTTAATTAATCTTCTATAATTTTGTGATACTTTTGCTACAGAGACACTTCTAAGGAAGCAATGGCCTTGTACTGGATTATTGTAAGTAATTTGTCAAAATGAATCTACATACAATCCATCCATTACCTGATTAGATACGAAGTAAATAGCTCTTCTATCCCAAAATATACAACCAGGCAAGGTTCAACCGTGCTAATGGAGGGTCAAATCACATTACTTCATTTGGGCTTGCCACGAGAACCCATCATGAAAACCCTGCCCTGCTTTTCTGAACTATCCACGTGGGAAGTTTTTGAGGCACATTTTGTGGGCTACAGGTGTATAGAATGTCTTGGGCATTGGAAACGGTGAGTGGCATTTCTTGCAAATAAGCTTGACTCTTCCAGGAGTGACACAATTCTTTGGGAGACTGGCGTTCACATAAGAAATCGAAATCCACTCTCTATTTGTGTACATTTGAAGTAAGAGGGTGAGAAAACTATCTCCCATCATCCTTGCCTCAAATCTTAGTACTTATCCCAGTGTCTCATAACTTTAAAATGGTGCACTCGAAAATGATTAGAAAGCACACAGCTCTGAAGGTATTTAAATAGGAGATAAATATTTTGACTATACAAAATATAATCAAGCCCTACATGCATTTCACGTTATCTGCCAGCATTTAAAGTATTTCCTGTAAACAGCTGTCAGAATTTTTAACTTTAACACATTATGTATAACATTTCTCTCAAATAAAATGATGTAAAACCTTTTTTGGTCATAATCTGGTCAAGCAGCCCTGCTCCTCCGCTTCCTGTAAGACCTGGTGCAACTTAATCATTTGTGAAATGAGTACTGTTAGAAGGATAGAATGAGATGCTTTATGGTAAATGCTTAGCACAGAGTTCAGAGCCATTAAATATTTAATTTTTATTATTGCCACCACCGTGTTACTATCCATATCCAAATGCTTAGATTCTGCTCCCAGTTCTGTAATTCATCAGCTGTATCGTGTGGGGGAGATCATTTAACTTGCTTGAGACTCAGCTAGAAAATGGGGTGACAGTCCTTATACTGCCCACCCTAGAGGCTTGAAAGTCTTCTGCAGATGGCAGTGGGTTATATAAATGTAAAGTATAATTATGGTTGCTGTTGTTCACAAAAAGCCCTGCACTCAAATTTGACGTTTGTTTAAAGATTTTGGTGACTATATGCTTTTCTTTTGCATCACTTGGAACAGAGAGAAGGGCAAGCAATGGCTACAATTTCCCATGTACCATACAGGTAGGAGCTGAGTTTATTCATAGCTGGTGCATTTAGTTCCAATTTCCTTTCCATTTAATTCTGTACTTGCATCCTGTTGGTCAGAGTTGTTAGCAGGAGATCAAAGCACCTGGTGGTTATTTTACAGATGCTGTAATTAGGCTCTTGCCTTCATGAAGTAAGTTGTTTCAGTTGGTCACAACATAGCCTGGCAGCCTCGCTGTTGCCTCTTTGTAGTGAAATGGAAATGGGATCCAAAGTGGTTCTAATTTAGGGATAGGGGAATAAAGTGTTTGTTGTGATGCACAAAGCCCATGAAATACTGAGCAGGGAAATTGAAAACGACAACAACACGGAATGCATCTCGTGTCCTGCTCAGACTTGGAGTCCAGCTCTCCCTTGAAAACCGGTTATTGTTGATCTGTTGGATGTATGTGTTAAAGGACTTACTGTATAACTAAAGCAGGCTCATGGAGAGATCACTGAGATGCTCAGGGTTCTGGGATAGAGGTTCTGATGTAAGCAAGAGGAGAGGCTTAAAAAGAGGAGTTCTCTTTAGATTGGAAATTAGAAAGCTGAGAGGAGAAAGGCTCCAAACGGAATGGATCATAATGGGTAAGAATGGGCAGGCACTTCACCACATATAGATCAGGAGAGAGGACAGAAGCATTTAAATTGGACAAAGGCAGTTTTAAGTAAGGATTTCTACCTTTCAACAACTGGCAGAAATTTGAAGTGTGTTCTTCAAAAAGCTACATGTACAAGTGGAAATGGAAAGAAAAGATAGAGGTAAGTTTATGAATCTGGAAGCGTCTCCCTAATGAATATTAGAGGAATTGAGAATGTTAAGGTCTTCACTACAGAGGCTGAGGTAGCTTTTAGTGATAGAATTATTGGTGGATCACATTGTCCTAAAGTTCATTTCCCTCTTCTGCAGCACGGGAGTAAGAGCACTAATGAATCAAAATATGCCGAACAAGAGCCCCACAAATGTTAGCCATCGTTATCCTTAGTATTCTATTCCAGAAATAAGCCTTCAGCAGAACATATCTTTCTAGACTAACTGAGCATGTGCCTATTTCCTTTATTGCAGTGATGATGAAGAAATTGGAGACCAGAGGGTCAAAGATTTTCTCTGAAATAAGAAATCCTGAGTGCTCCAGCTTCTCTATTAAGTATTACATACTCCTAGAGAAGCCTCATGGCTAGTCAGTTCAACAACACAAATGTTACTGATCATTCTTTTGAAAATAGGTTTTGAGGTGTCTGATTTGGATACAAGAAAATTCATCAGAAAATCTAAATATGCTATCTTTCATTATTTCTTCAGACTTGCCTCTTAATAGCGCAACATTTTTTGACATCTATGGACTACCAGTTAAGGCAACTATACAGAATTTCAAAACTGTAGGCCCAGTCACATTCTGTGGATATAACTGCAACATTTTCTTTTTTGTCCTACTTCTTTTAGCTGTGCTTGTCAGGCTATAATAAAGGCCAGCTCCTCTTTGGCACCCATGGAATTGATCAGCCGGATCAGAAATAAAATATGTGGAAACCTCACACATGGAAACTTCACACAAGATGACTTGATATTATTGGTAAAGTCTGACCATGTTGTAGTGAAAAAGCTAGGTAATCACTCTGGTGGGGTACTTCAGTATGTTTTTACTTCTATTATTTTAAACTCATAATGCATTCATAGTAAGGAATTCTAAGCTCAAAGGGAAGACAAGTCATCTTTATGATACTTTCCACATCCATAGTTACTACGCTGTCGATTATCTTTCTACTTTCAAGAGTTCATAAAAGAACAGGGTCGGAGAGTTTACAAGAGGCTGTTGGCCAGCTGTGGATATTACCTGTTAGCAGTGGCAAGTTCATCCACAGACTTGGAGGATTGTTTCCCTTGCATAATACCCAAAGAGCTGGCAAGCTTCCTCATTACACAAAATAGATGCCTAGTAGTTCCTAATTTATCGATTGATTCAGCCATCCTATTTATCTTGGCAAGTAATCTAGAACTGTTCCAGATTTCTCTCATGGGCTTGTTCTTTTCTCATTAGAAGGATTTTAATGGTAACAGAGGAAGGTAGGCTCCTGGGCCACGCCACGCCTTGCCCATTGTTGCCAATTTTGTTCTTTTTCCCCACTCGGAGTAAACCGGAGAACACACATAGGCATTTCTAATGCAATCCTTGGCAGCAAGCTAGTTAAATAGCAGAGGGCAGGCTAAGGTAGAATGAATGTGAGAGTGAGGTGAAGGGAGACAAATGCGGAGGCCACAGACATAGCCCATCATATAAATGATGCCAAGGACTGTATTCTGAGAGTAAAAGGAAGGGACCTCCTTCCTGCCTACAAAGGAGACTGGGATGGCTGGGCCACTTCTTGAGCCACTCTGTCAACACATAAGGGTGAGATTTTCAGGATCAGGTTCACATACTCACTGGGTACTCAGTTAAATTGGAAACATCACATAGATTTAGCCCAGAGTGCATCTGCAATGTGACAACACCTCACAACACAACGTCGGCCAAGCAGCCTCCTGTGGAGGAGTCAGCCCGGCTCTTCAGCATCAACATCAGAAATAGAGCTTTCCCGCCTGTATTGGTCATGGCAAGTGCACTGAATTTACTAAAGCCAAAGTCATCTCAGAGTCCATTAAGCAGGAGGTGACCATGCAGGAAGAGAAGCGGGCCTAGGGTCTCCTGTGTTTGCACCTCAAACTGATAAGAGTGGGTAATTTGGAGGAAGCGTGATTGACAGGTTCTAATGTTTTACTCTGACACTGCTTTGGGTGGCCGGAAATTTCCCCAAAGAATATATAGTATTAAAACAAAACAAAACAAACAACTCTCCCATCAACTGATAGTTTTAATGAAAAGGACTAAGATTGTGGTTATACTGTGTGGCTTATTTAAACAAAAAGACTCCATTTAAAGCTACTTTCCATGAAGCCTGGTTTAAATGGCCTGCTAGAAATAGTTTCCTCTTTTATTTGCGAATGTTTGTTTGCACGGTAATAATGATGGGTCTATAATGGATATTCATGATACTTTTTTAAGTGCCTTTTGCCCTTGAAATTATGCATACATTTTCTCTGTAGAACCAGGAAAGTGCAAAGCCGATGAAACACCCTCTAAATACAAAGGGACATATAAGTGGCTATTAACCAACCCTACTGAGACAGCCCAAACTAGATGCATAAAAAATGAGGATGGAAACGCCACTAGAATGTGGTATGTACTGGCCAAGTTCTAATTGCTAGTTCACACACACAAAGATCAGCTTAGTTGGAAGCATGAGT
>PVLD010020579.1:0-33566 GCA_004027595.1 Dinomys branickii | reverse complement strand
GCCTGTGTGTGTTTTTCTTTGGGTTATGGATCATTGGGGTTCTATATGCCTCGCTTAACTGAACTTCAGTATCTTTTACCTTGTTTGGGAAATTTTCTGCTATTATTTCATCAAATATTCCTTTTATATCGTTTGTGAGATCTCCTGCAGTTTCACACACTCCTATAATTCGAATATTGTTACGTTTTGCCTCATCTTGGAGCTGTTGGATTGACTTTTCTTGTGTCTTTGATGATATCATGAGATTCTTCTTTTCATGCTCATAAGCTGCCATAGCATGTTTTAACACAGATAATGATTACACTGCAGTTAATGTTCTTTTCTTCAGTTTCTTTGCTGAAGTAGAAACCAGGAGGAACAGCTCTTCCTGATGCCATGCAGCCCACTGACAGCTGGGCAGGATGAGTGGACACCGTGGGCTACTCTCTCTGGTTCTGGAGCCAAGTAATGTTCACTGGTCCCTTCCAACCATGAGGTCCTCACACCAGTGTTTCAGGGGTGTAGCAGCTTCCTTCCTTCCTTCCTTCCTTCCTTCCTTCCTTCCTTCCTTCCTCCCTCCCTCCCTCCCTCCTTCCCTCCCTTCCTTCCTTTCTGCCTTCCTTCTTTCCTTCTTCTTCCTTCTCCTTCTTTTCTTTTTCTTTCCTCCTTTTTCCCTTCTTTTAATTTTCCTCTTTCCTTCCACCTTTTTGCCCTTTTCTTTCTTTCCTTCCTCTTTCCTTCTTCTTTCTTAAATAGGATCTTGTTATGTTGCCCGCAGTGGTATTCAATTCCTGGTCTAAACAGATCCTCCTGCTTCATCTTCCTGAGTTCCAGGACTATAGGCTCACACCATTGTGCTCACCTAGTGTGCCCGTATTTTGACTCTGATCCATGACATGAGATCAGGTGTGTTATTCTCCACTGCAGGTGCTCAGAAGATTTCAGATTTGGGGACATGTCAGATTTTAAAGTTTTGGAGTGAGATGCTTGTCCTGTGATATGACAAATAGGGGTGCTTCTGGGGTAGGGGCAGGGATCATGGCTTTGCACCCTCACACGGTCCCTTCTGAGAAGAAAGTGTATGTATCAACTCCCCATCTCCTGGGGTCATACCCATCCCCTTTGTTTGCTACGTTACCCCAGGCCTCTCCTCTGCAAGCATCCCTGTGTGTAAGGCTGTCTTAGGGGACTTTTGGGGCTGGTGCTTAGCAGATGTCTGAGGACCTGGCGGGCTCTGAGGTTTAACAACTCAAGCACCAGATTCGAAAAGAAGGGTCACACCGGCCCTGAGGGTTGGCCTGTCCCTCTTGGTGTCCCCTGAGTCTGATGCTAGGAACCACACTGAGCTTCCTGAGATAGGCAGTGACAGTGGTCCTGGAGGATGATACAGAACAGCACATTTTCACGCAAGGGTTTTGGCTGAGCTGCTGGTTTTGCTGGGCTGCCTTCCATGACAGGAAACCGGCCCCTAATCTGACCAGGAGGGACCAGACAGGGTGAACCACACATGGAGGCTTAGTGATTTCAAGGGAAGCATTGTTGGCAGTGCTGGAGGAGACTGAGCCTCTGACCCACCTCAGGTGACATCTGAGCCACTGTTAGGAAGACACCGGAGGCCACAGCATGAGGAGTGACGAGGGGGCTGACAGTATGGGAACGACCATTGCCAGGGGACATGTGGGAAAATCAGGGGCTCCATGGGCAGAGCGACAATGACGGCCTGAAGCTGTTGAGTTGGCCAGCAAACCTGCCAGAGCACACCTGTCCTGCAGCCTCCCGCATGGCCACGGCCCCAGTCCCCACGGCACCCATGAAAAGCAAGGGCAGGGGGTTCCTAGCTCAGGGGCTCAGGACTGATAATTTCTACCACTCGTCCCTAGGTTTTCAAAGGCACAAAGCCAGTAGCTAATCCCTCTGGGCTCTTCTGAATTCATGTTTGCAATAGTGTTAATATTTTAAAAAGAAATCTCAGTCCCTCCAAGGGGAATCTTCTTAAGGCGGCATCTTAGAGGTTGCTTTGCTAAAGCCTTGAAGGGTAGGTGAGTGGATTCCAGCTCTTTGGGGGAGGCTTTCCTGCTAGGGGCATAGCACCAGATGTGTGTGGCCCATTAAGGCTGCCAGGAGCCCAGCGCATGCAGGACTGAGGACGCCTGGTGCAAGTGGTTAGCTCCCTTCGGGGGAGAAAGCCAGAAGCTGGAGTGTCAAATCCACCAGGGGCCTTCCGGGCAGCAGCCAGAGGCCACCATCCTCTGATGGGAACAGGATCGGGGAGGCAGCCAGAGAGTAGCCTGGTATCTGAGTCGCTTGTCTGGGAAAAGATGGAGATTGCCAAGGGTTTCCCCTGTTCTGTGTGCTCCTTAGAGCTAGTGATATCACGTAGGAGAAATGACTTGTGTGCTTTCTAAATGAAGAAAGTTATAGATAAGATAGGGACTATTTCCCCCAGAAAAGACATTTAGCTGCAAGTCACGGTGCACACCTATAATCCTACCACTTGGGAGGGTGAGGCAGGGGGACTGTAAATTGGAGGCCAGTCTGGGCCACATAGTGAGACCCTGTCTCAGAAAAAGTAAGAAAGAGAGAGAAAGAGATTTATAGCACCACAGGCTATAGAGGGAAGCTCAGAGTCACTACTGAGGGGAGGCAGAAGGGAAGAGAACTTATTTCCTTCCACTGAGACCCTCTCAAAGTTGTGTGGTGTGAGGAGAGAGGAGTCAGCACCTGCATCACCCATTTCACAGGCAAATGTGGTGACGCTCTCCTGTGAAAACTGATCACTTGGAATGGGTGCTATGGAGGACGTATTTTGCAAGCCAACTTGCTAAAAGTCTTCAAGAGTCATTTAGGCATAAACTCTTGGGTTGCAAATGAAAACTTTCCCCTGATTTGGCCACGTTTGATCCATTTTAACCCTTTTACCCTCCACCTTGCCTTGCACCATGCCGCCACCCATAGTGAGGGACCAGAGGGGCCTGTGGGAAATGCTCTCTGTCACCCACAGTTGGAGCTTTTCTTCCTTGAAGGAAGAAGAAGAAGATGGAGAGTTGGACATGGGGCATCCTGGTTCACACAGCAGTCTGGGATTAGCTTCCCTTGTCTCACCACACCAAAGAAGATGATTATAATGGACTCAATATTTGAAAATTAAATTTAGTTACATGATATCCTATTGGATGTGTAATTTACAGTACACCTCTTTAACAGCCCATCAGGAAAGCACTAGGGTTTTTTAATGGTCCCGTTTGATAGAATGGACTGAAGACTTACTAAGGAACAATGAGAGGAATATGGCACCCTTGCAAGAGAGAAAGAGCTCCTAAGGAAAGACCCACAGAAGGAAGACAGTGCGGAGACAAACTGAGACCTGTATCATCATTTTATGCTCCACATGGCAATTCCCAATTGTAGGAGCAGAGACAGATTTAGCTCTGAACTTAGCGGGCTGACCTCTGCATAGGAGAATGAGATGCAGTCTCTTGTATGCAGAGAGACAGCCAGAATAAAAGACAGTGGAAGTTACAGTGGGAGGCTAGGGACTCAACGAACACATCCACTGTGTGAAGCCCTGGAAGGGAGAGAAGATAATTACCAGCTCAGACATATAAATAGGTCCTGGGGGACACAGGAACAAAGGCTTCTCTTGACATAAAATAATAGGATTTTAATTTAAAAATAATAATGGATAATGTTGAGTGGAAACAGTTAATTCCTAGTCCTCTGCAGTGTACTATAATTTCACTCATCTTTTGAGTAGAATTTTGACATCAACCAAAATGTGCTATGATTTTAAATGAAATACATACATTCATCTAGACACAGATGAAGGGCTGTGGTATATATTCACAGTAACTACCTAAGTGAAGTTCCTCTGTGGAGCTACATATCCTTCAAGGATAGGCATCATCAGGCAGTCACAGATCTTTGTTTCTCCAATAGTCATTGAACTACCCTGGGAGCTGGGACTGGCACCTGGGGCACAGGGGCAGATAGAACCAGGCCCCTACCTGGCCAGGTCTACTATGGTGTAGATGTTGTTTATGCCCCAGAGGTCCATGTACTGGAGCTTGGGCCTCAGTGCGACCTCACTGAAAGGTGGGCCTTTATAAGGTGGAGCCTGTGGGAGGTGATTGGGTTCTCAGGGACTTGGCCCCCTTGAAAGACATTAATGCTGGTCTCGTGGCATGAGTGAGTGCTTGTGAGAATGAGTAGTTAGACAACAGCATGATGACTCCTTCCCCGGTCTCTGACTTCCTGTCACCCCATAGGGTCTCCTCCTAGGCCCCCTCTGCCACGTTGTCATATAGTCAAGAGGGCCCCCATCAAAGGTTGAATGCCTGGGCCGCCTGATCTTGGACTTACAGCCTTCAAAACTGTGAGTGAAATAACTCTTTTTTTTGGTAAATACTTTTTCTTGGGCATTTTCTCTTGGGCAATAGAGAATGGCTTAAGACACAGCCCAACACAAGAGATACCTTCCTTACTGCAGACCTCTAGAGGACTCACTATGGTCATCTTACTACATGAGAGGGCTAGGCACGGAGTATGGATGGTGGCTGGGGGGCGCCCAAGTTCAACCTGGAGCTCCCCAGGTGGCCAAGAGCAGACACCACTCCAGGGAGAGAATATTTCAGTTTATGCAAAGGCACAGAGACCTGCAAGACCATGGTGTGGAGAAACAGGTACAAGGAGTTTACTGTGGTCCCTGTGCCCTGGAGAGTTGGTTGGGCTGGGTCAGATCAACAAGAGGCTAAAAGAGGGTAAGAAGGGGTGTGGGAACTCTGAGGGTTTGCATGTGAGGAGACTCACTCTGCTCAGTCCTCACAGAGACGGCCTGGATGAGGGCAGGAGGCAGCTAGAGGAAGACAGCTCCTGACCTATAGCAGCGCTGAGAAGAACCTGCAAGTTGGGATCACTACAGCTTGCAGCAGACAGAGGCTTAGTGAGTGAAGGACAAGAAGAAGCCAGGGATATCCAGAAATTAACTGTTGGGTAGAAAGATTTTCTTGACGCAAGAAAAGCTGAAATGGGAGCAGGTACGTGGGGAGCTCTGGCTTTGGTTTAGAGGTGCTGAATCGACATTCTGTGCCCTCAAATGGAATTATCCACTGAGTGGTTGGAGATAATGCAATTCCCACCATGTGTGGAGCCCCAAGTGGACATTCCCAGTCCTAGTCTTAGGACAAGGAGAAGCTCAGAGATGATAAGTCATCTTCTCAGAGGCACAGCACCAAGTGACAGCGGGCTAGACGTGAACTAAATCTTAGTTTCCAGTGCCCTTTTATTGTAGGTGTCCACCATTGCTACCTGGAGAAAGAGCCACCATTACAATCATCTGGGAAGCTTCCAGAAAGACTCACAGCAGGTCCCACTCTTGGGGCCTGTACTCCTGAGGCGAGAGCCCATGAGAACTGTGTGTGTTGGAGGAGGAGATATGGGGTCCTTAGTGTAAATAGTCATGGAAGCAATGGTGTGGGTGAACCTGGGCAGGGAGAAACCCAGGGACAGCTATGACAAACCTCAAGAAGAGCAGGTTAGGGGAGGAAGGAGAGGTTGACTGTCAAATACAAACAGTAGAGCAAGCACGGTCAGGATGGGCACAGCTCCTTGGCTTGGGTGTGGGAGAGGTGCCAGGCAGGTTCTGTGGAAATCCATCTTGCAGAGGGGCAAGGGTGGCAGCTGATGCCTGAGGCTCAGAGAGTGAATGGGAGGCAAGAGAGCCCACCCAACTGTACAGGGACTGGGGCAGGTGGAGAGGAGGAGGAAGGTGCTGGACACTGCGGAGCCAGGGCGGTTTCTGTGTTTGGGAGTGTGTGTGTGCATGTGCATCAGTGGTGGGAGGAGGAACCCCAGTCTTTTCTTGGGTGAAGGCCTCAGTGGAGAGGAGCTATGGAGAAATGAGAGAAGAATGCAGAGGAAATGGAGGAAGTGAGGACCCGAGGCAGTGGATGGGCCTCCAGACCCTAGCAGCCAGCTCAGCCTTGCAAGAAGAGAGGCACTAATGCTTTGATATCATGGAGAAAGACGAAGAGTCCCACAAGCCCAAAGGTGGGGATAAGTGGAGAGAAGATGTCTGAAGGTCTCTGCAAGGAAGCCAGAAGGTTGGCTCCTGAAGACAACCATTAACTCTGAGTGAAACTGCAAGGCATTTCCCGGATCCTTTTCCACAGCCCCTGCTTAAACCCTGCATTTACCTTTCTCTCTATGCTTTTGACTCCAAGGTTAGGGCTCTGTGACTCCAACCTTGATATCTTTTTTGGGGCTGTGGGTTTGAGTTTGGCCTGCTCTTAGGCCTTAACTTTTTCCTATTTACTTTGGGTGACTCCACCTGTAAGGCTCTCAGCCATGCTGCCTCGGATGAAAATTTATTCTCCCCACCAAGGTTCTTGCAAACCACTACCCACCCCCTCCCACACACTCAGCACAGCCAGCACCTCACTTCTGGCTTCCAACATGGGAGGGGCAGGGGAGTAACTGCTCCCCACTGCAACTTCAGTATGAGGCCTGAAGCCCTTAGACGTAAAGGAGAGTGATTTTCATATTCATGGCAGCACTACGTGCTTTTCTGCAGGGCCTGTGCAATAACAGTAAGTCTGAGATTAGGACCAGGTGGAGGAACACAGCAGGTAAAATGTGTGACATCAGAGGGAGAATGATCACCAAACAACAGTTTCAGTAGGAAGTTGGTCACCTTGGCTTTTCTTTGCTAACAGAGATCTTGGATTGTGACTCAGAAATAAGCTAAAGGTTCAAAGAGATGTTAGCATTCCAGGGGTACAAGTTGGGTGCACTTACACTTTGGGATCCTCCTTAATTGAGAGTGACTTTATATGAGAACAGGAGAGAGCATATTTGTTTTGGCTGATCTTTATAAGTGAGCTTCGAGGACAAAATTCCTGCAATAAAACCAAAAGAGTTCACTCAATTTAAATAAAAAAGGTCTACAATTTAGAAATCACTTTACTGTAGCTTTAATCACTATAATAAGTACCAGTCATTGTCTTGTTTGGGGTGACACTAAAGAGCAGGCTAAATTCAGAGTCTCACTGGATAATTATTTGCTGGATGAAAGTCGCTGTTGAGCCTTATCCGTCATTTCTTCAAATTCTAGGTCAGTTGACAAGTTGAGCCATGTAAGATGTGCTCGCGTGCACACGCGCATGCACGCACACGCACACACACACACACGCTTTCATGTAAGCACCTTGGCTGTCTCTTCCCTGGCAATGTCACCATTACCTTTTGCCAAATGCCCCGCCAGGTCTCCAGAACCCCTATCAGAGCCATCCCCAGTGTCCTCCCCCTGCCTGGCCACTCTGGCCTCTAGGGACCCCTGTGGGTCAACTGCCAGGTCCCTCCCTGGCCTCTGAGGCTTTTCCTTAGGGATCCTGGGCCAACTGCCTCATCACTCCCTGCAGCTGGCCGTGCCTGGGACACCTCTTCCGATGCCCCTGGTTTGTAGATGTTGCCAGAGCAGTGCTGCACACCAAGGACACTTCCTCCTGCTCCATCCTTCTGTCTGTTCTGCGTCCCTAAGGGGCGTTCCATGGGTTGATGGAAGATAATTTCCTCATGTGAACGCAGGGCACTAACAGCTCCCCCCTCACAATGTGCTGAGGATTTGATCCTCACCACCGCAAAGTGCTTGGATTAGTACCTGTGGCACACAGGAAGGGCTTAATGAAGTCAGCCACGCTACTTTGTGTTTTGCTCATCAGCTACTTTGCTTGCCAATAGTAGGTGGCCATCAAGCCAGGGTCCTTTTTCATTAGACATGTCATTCATTCAAGTAACTTAACAACAAGACACTGTGATAATCTCTCAGAGGCTTCATGGGGCATGGTGTAAAGAGGAACAAGCCCGGTCCCTTCCTGTAAGGAAGGAGAGGAAGCCAGTGTGGGGGAAGGATGGACAGTGAGAACTCTGAGGCATCCCACAGGAAGTCACAAGCGGGCAAATCTTTAGGGTGACAAGCACTTCCTGTGGAAAGGAGCTGAGGAGGAGAGTCCAGGAGGCGGGAAGTGTCTGGGGTTTTGGAAAGGCCCGCTGTGTTCAGGAAGTCCAGCTCATGGGGTAGGTTGAGGCCATGCCCCCAAGGGTGACAAGAGGGTACATGGGAATGTCAAGCAGACGTGACATAATCAGAGCTGCAAACTGATACAGAATGTTTCTAAGACAGAAAAACATACAGAGAAATATACAATGAAAGCAGGATTTCTTAAGAACATAGAGCAGGCAGTTCGTACAGAAGAGGGTGGCTACATTTAACCATAATGAAATTCAGTTTCTCTGTCAACAAAGACCCCAAAATTAAAAGACAAAAGATTGGGAAAAGAATATAGGCTGCATATATCACCAAGAATTACTATGTGGAAGACACAGAGAACTTCTGTAGATCAATGAAAAGACAAACAACTCCGTAGAAAGCACAGATGCTTCACAAATGTCTGTCTCATGAGTGAATCCACCAGATGTGATAAACTTAACCAAATCGTCCTCACTCACTGGCTGTGAGGAGCCAGAAGGGAAAACCCAAGAGTGTTGCTACCAACTATCACAGTGGCATTATCCCTACTGCTACCACCTAATACCTGGGTCTGCCATGCATATCTTTTACCTATATATTTTTTAAGCCTCACAATCACTCTAGAAGATAGAGATGAAGGAAACTGCCCAGGTTAGACAATAAAGAGCAGGGTGAGTATTTGGTGGATACAAATGCAGGTCTTCTTAGCTGTACAGCTGGGCTCTTTCCAGATGGCTGCACTCCCGTGTCCCTCGTTGTGATCAACCCCTGCCACCCCTGAGCGTGTTTCCTAAACAGGGATATAATAGGGAACCTGGTGGTAGTGCCCTGACGGAGGGAGCAGAGGACGAGGAAGACTCCTGGGGGGAAGGTGTACCCTGACTTTGAGATGCTTGTGAGTCATCAAGGAGGGAGCTGCCCAGCTGGACCCTGCTAGAAATGCAGGGCTGGAGCTCAGCTCTGCCTTGCCCGGCACAGGAGGGGTATCTGAGGATGGAGCTCATCCTAAGCAGTACGTTACGAGATGGTGGAGAGGGCCGGCTCTGGGAGGGGCCCAGGAGATGCCCATATCTGCAGGGCTTGCACAGGAGCCCGGGGCAGGTGTGAGAGGACTGGAGTGGAAAGAGCAGTGCCCCAGAGTGTGAGAGAGAGAGGACCTGGGGCAAGCCCGCCCTCCTGTCCAGTGCAAAGCACAGTTTGGCCATGAGCACAAAAGACTGCCTGACACAGGAGAAGGGGCCACCGAATCAAACCCCAGGCGGTGGATGAGCAGGGAGGAAGTAGACACAGCTGGGGAAATCATTATTAGAACATGTGGTGGTGCCAGAAAAGAACGAGGTATTGGCCAGGGCATAGCCATCTTTTGCCTAGTGGAAAAGTCCTTTCTAAATGAAGTCTACTTACTCTCCGGTTGTTACACTTTAGGACTGTGTAGAATTTTTCTGAGCTCACGCTTGGATTTGGAAGGGCTATGATGATGCCGGGGACATAGAAGTCAAATCCTTCGGGTATCACAATTTTGGCAAGCACATAGTCTCCAACCTGCAGCAGGGAATACATTGCATAGCAGATGTTTCACTCTATAGACCTCAAAGACAATGTTTCTAAAAGCTTGTTTCAAAGCAACCCCAGGCAAGTACTGACGTTAAAGTTCAAATGGGGATTTTGCTCAGTTAGGAAAGAGTTCTAGAACTCCCTGGAATTTTGTCATCAGTTTGGGGAAGCCCCATGTTGGTAACTGACAAGGTTCTGGGAAAAGCTGGTAGACGACCAAGGTCTGGAAACCAGTCCTACAAAGACTAGTTGAAGGAACTGACATGGGGAGAGGAGTTTGACATAGAGATTTGAACACTGTCTTCATGTATCAAAAGGGTCATCATCACCCGGACAAAAGAGAGGTTTGGTTAATGTTGCTCCAAAGCACATGCTGGGAAGCATGGGTCAAAGGTGCCAAGATGTGACTTGCAGCAGGAAGAGAAGCTTGCAAAGGGGGCAGTGAAGAGTGCGGGCATTTGTCAGCTGTCTAGGAGAGGTGCACAGAGGTGTGCTGTGGGTCTGATTGGGAAAGAAGGAACAGACCAGCAGGGCTACTTCAGGTGACTCTCTTCTGGACCCTGCAAGGCCATCTCTCCCTCCCAGATACACTCCAGCTTTAGGGAACTTGTGAGCTGTGTCTCAGCGGTGAGATGCACGCTTGGGCAAATGTGTGCTGCAACCTCACAGGCTGGTGGCTGCTTGAAAACTACCGTGTCAAGGAGAGTGCTGCTTCTGTCCTTGTTATTACTGTAACGTAATATGATCTTTTGCACTTAAAGCTTCAAGAGCAGCAGAAGCCACAGCAACTGCTTCCTCCCACTGTCTCCTGTCTCCCAGACTGACAAGTGCCACAGGGCATGATGTCAGCCAGTCTGCAGCTGTGAGCGGCACATGTGAGAGGGGTTGGCAGATGACAGTCACACCACACAATGGGTCCCAGGAACAGTGGCCGCTGCAGGTTTTGCCCGAACACAAGCTCCCTGCAGGAGTTCAGCAAAGGGTCTCGCAGTGGCCCTGCCATTCTGTTATTCCAAACCTGTGGGTGGTGCCAAGGAGCCCATAACAGATTGTGGAGCAGTACCTGCAGCAGTGGACAGGGCATGGCGCCTCCAATCGGGGTGATGAAGGAGGTGGGCACAGCCTTGGTGTCCCCGTACCGGAAGCTCACCAGCACATGGGTGGGGCTCAAACACTGCTTCACAACCCCTGGAAGGAATCAAAGACAACAAAGGATGAAGACGGCGACGCCCAGTCGGGCAGCGGCACAGGGAGTCGCGGCACTGCCCACGGAAGTCAGCGCCCCGCCAGGTCCCCAGGAAACGAGGTCAGAAATGAGGTCTGATGCTTCTTGGGCTTGAACAGTGCAAAGGGACAAAGCACAGCGCCCTGGTTTGAACCTCCGAGATGCCAGGAAAACGAGGGGAGCTTATTCATCTAGTGCCCCCAGCGTCTGGCCAGTGGGAGCCTTGTGCTGAGATACCGAGCCCCTTTCCTGGGACAACCCCTGCCCCCGGATTTCCTCGTTTATTTTAGGCCACTTCCTTCAACAGACAGAATATGGGCACTGTTAAACTGTGAAAGCAGGAGAGACGAATTCCCATGTACTCAGATCCATCTAAACACAGTGTGGTTTCGCTAAACTGTACAACCAAAAAGGAAAGAGGGAAAAAGAAGCAAGAAGTTTGTCTTTTAGATATACTCAGAGGTGATCTGTGTGTGTCTGTGTGTGCTTAGCGCTGGGGACTGAGCTCAGCACCTTCACGCTGAGCTGCATCTCCAGCTCTTTGTTTTTTATATTTTACTTTGTCTCACTAAGTTGTCTAGGCTGGGTTTGAACGTGTAATCCTCTTGCCTCAGCCTCCCCAACTTCTGGGATTACAGATGTGCGCCAGGAGGCCTGGATTTTTTTTTAATACACACACACACGTGTGCATATACATGCCAGATTTCTGTGATATATTTTCTTATTGGATTAAAATGTCTAACTCAGTTTTCAAAATCTTATTTATATATTATTCACCTATATTCTATCATAAGTGGACTTTATTTACCCTTTTAGTAAAACAAACCTCACTGCTTTTCAGCAAGTTTTTATTACAAAAATAATTAGAGCAGGGCGTGATGGTGCACATCTGTAACCCCAGCACACGGGAAGCAGAGGCAGGATGATTGCTGTGAGTCTGAGGCCAGCCTGGGCTACACAAAGAGATCAGGACCAGTCTGAACTACACAGTGAGATCCTGTCTCTAAAAAAAGAATTACAAATTACTCTCATCTGAGAAGGGGATCCTCAAGCCCCACAGCCCATGTGACATACACTGCCTCCCTCCCTCAGAGGTAAGGGTCTGGGGTGCTGAGATATCGATGCAGGCCCGTGTGATCCTTCCCAAGGCTTGGCCTGCGACTTGGCAGTACACAGCATTAAGCGTGTGCAGTGGTTCTTCAGTTGTTTGGCCACAGCGAGAAGGTGACAGAGCCTGGACCCACAAAGCTTAAGCCACTTTCTTTCTTTTACACAAAAATCTCATCTCTACTCTCGATCCTTGAACCTGGACTTTCTGCTTGTTACAACTTCTTTTTAGTTCTTTTGCTTCTGTTCTTTCCTCCCTGCCCTCTCCTTCCATGTGTGTGGCTTCCTAGGCTGCATCCATCCTCAGAGCCCGCTGCCCTGGGCTCCCTGCTGGCTGCACTCTGGGAGCTGAAGGACTCAGAGTGGCTTGGACTCCATCTGCCCAAATCTTAGACCCTGCACTTTAACCTCAGCTCCAATTTCAGGGTCCCTTACCGTGCACTTCCTGCTCTCAGTTCCAGAGAGGTGAGGTGATTCTCATGGCTCTGAAATCCCTCTGGGAACTCTTTCGGGGCCTGGGCTCCGGGCAGTGAGCTAGTGAAGACCTGATCCAAACTTTCACCTGATCTCAGGTGAAGACCTGGTCCAAACCTAAGGAGTCTCAGGCTGGAGACTGGGATTTTTGAAACCTCTCTGAGAACCTTCCAGTAGTCACAGCCCAGCCTAAATTCCACCTCCTCAAACCCTCTCTGGCCACAGCACCCTCTCTCCATCTGCCTGCCTTAGCTGTCCAAGCATCCTGTGCTCTACTCTCTGTGGCCTTTGAGCTCACAGCTTTCCTGCTTTTGCCTGTTTGGTTGATCTCGCCTCTGACTTGCGGGTGAGGGTTCTGAGCAGCCGTGGGTGTAAGAGCAGCTCCCACCCTCTGGAGACCATGAGGTTGGTTATCTCTCCGAAGCTGCTCTCAAAGGGATGACAGAAAAACTCTTCACAGGGAATGCGCAAGGTGCTCCACAGCATCACAGTTGATATGCAAAAGAATCTTAGGATGGCTTTTGCAGTGGATTGACTAATGGTGAACTTTACCGAACCGAGTCAGCGAGGTTGTTATGGTTGATACATTGTGTCAACTTGGAGAATCTGGAGGTTTAACTGAGTGATTCAGCAGGAAGCTGGGGTGCTTACTTTGTAAACATCCTGAGCCTTGGAAGAGGAGGACATGGAGATTATGTGAGAGGTTCACGACCCCTGGGTGGGGGTGGGCTGTTTACAATGTAGGGGAGAAAAGGTGGCTGCTTGCAGCCATTCCTCCCTTTGGCTGGTTGTTGTTGCTGTGCTCTGCTGCCCTGAACAGTTTGCCCTCTGCCATGTGCCACTCTGCCTCTGATCCAGCCAAGTAAGGACTGAAACCTCCACAAACTGTAAGATAAATAAACCTTTCCTTTCTTCATTTTGGGTGTTGGGTATTTTGTCTCAGCAACAAGAGTAAAGTAACCAAGACAGTGGTTCTGGGTGTGAATGGCCCACCTGTGGATTGTTGCCAACAGCATAGAAGAACTGGAGGGGAGGATGGTGTGCTGTCGGTTCTCCTGGAGGAGCCTGTCATGCTGCTTTGCCTGATATGAACTCAGCTATTTTCATCATCAGAGGAGCTTGGGTCCTTGCTGTTGCTGAGGGTGGCTGTGGTTCTCTTCGGGGGTGTGCTGGTCCTTTAAGCATGGCTTCTGGGCTCCAGAGCAGATCCCTCAGCCTGCTGGCACAGATCCTTCCTCCCGCTGGCACAGATCCTTCCTCCCGCTGGCACAGACTTTCTAGCTTCCTGCACTGACCTTTGGGCCTTCCCAGCAACAGATCCTTTATACAGACTTGCATGAGACATTGTTGTGGGCTCTAGGCCTTCCGCTGGACTCACACAGGACATGGCCATGGGGTGAAGGCCCTCAGCTGGAGTCTCTGGATCTCTCGTGCATGGACACCCTGCCTCTGATCTCTTGCGCTCTTCTGCATTGATTTTTTTGAGTGCATATTATACAATAACCCTTTAAATTACGTGTCCTGTATAAAATCTGTTCCCTTGCCAGCCCTGGCCACAACAACCTTCGTTGTTGTAAATACCACTTGGAAAGACAGGGAAGCTAAGGCAGAGAAAAACTGAGTGACTTTAGTCCGGTAGAGAACAGAGGCAGAACTGAAGTAAATGAAAGCTTGGGGGTTTCCGACCCTATATGTTACACTCAAGGAGCAAGTGACGGTCATTCAGTCTCCCTTCACGCATTCTCACCAGAATCTGTTCCCACCGCAGAGGGCAGAAATCACCATGAATTTCCTGAACTAAAATGCTTCTTGTCACTGAGCAACAGAAAAGATGGCCCAGGTCCCACAAATGATGCAAATGATGACTTAGTGAGGTTTTGAAAGGTATCTTCCTCCTTGCCTTACACCATCCAGGCAAGCCAAGATGTCACTTGTCACTTCCATTCTGTCCAAGGTGGTCATTTGCTCACCTGGATGAGCCCCACTGACCCAGCAGCAGTGGTGCCCACCTGAAAAGCTCTGAAAGCCATGATCTGGGAGGTGCTGGCAGCAGCCAACCAGCCAGCTCTGCTCCAGTGGAGACCTGGACTCAAGCAATGAATGCTCGGATTCAGGAAGGCTAGGATTTGAACAATAGTTACAGAAAGGAGTTGCCAATGAATGTTGCATCTGTGCCAAATATGATTCTTCTGGGGCTTCCTTTTCAGAAGAGGGAAAAGAGCAACTCCACGGTGACCAGGCTCATTAGTGGGGGCAGATGGATGTCACTGTGCCTCCGATGGAAGGTCACCTAAGTGGTCTTACTCAGGATTAGGGCCAAGAACGCAAAACTGAGTCTAATCTAACCCAAAATGGGGAGTAGCCTATAAAATACTTACCTCTCTGAATAGTTTTATTATATTTGGATCCTCTAGGTTCGAGCTTGAGTCTATCTTATGCTTCCAGACATTTTGTACATCACCTCCAGCTCTTCACACATATTTTCCCACTATCCACAAAGCCCCTTCTGTGCCTCCATGGCTTGCAGAACTGCATCCTTTCATGTTCCAGAATCACGACCCCCAGGACGTCTTGGTGAAGGCCTCTGGTTCTGCGGTCCCGGCTTCCTGCTCCACATTTAACATGCCATGCACACTCCAGCCTCAGGCCTTCCCACTTAGAACTCTGATCCCCCCAATACTTCCATGCACCCCTCTTCCTTAGGTCCTTATTCATATGCCACTCGCCTCAGGAGCTCTTCACTAACCACCATATTTGGATCACAACCAGATAGGCACCTCATTAGCACTGGACCTGAAATGTTATGTATTTTTATTATTTATCTGGTTGCTTGGCTGTCTCCTTTAGGAAGAGTAACCTCCACGGAGACAAGAATTCATGTGTTTACTCACTATATTAAACGGGCACTTTCAGGAGGTTCTATCATAGTTATATGATAGATGAGGTATATAATAATAAAAGTTTGTTGGCTAAGCAAAGGAAAGATAAATACATTTTTCTTTCTTTTTTGCCTCAGTATGGGGAGAAAGCCCATTGTTGTTTCATTTGAGAAGCTGCACCCTTAGCTCATGAAACATAAGTATACTAGGGAAAGCACAGGTTGAAATCTCTGGTCCCCAGGACTAAATTACTATAACAAAGAAATTTCAGAAAGGAAGAGAAGAAATCTACCTGGAAAATAAAAGCCGTTTTCCTCACATCTTGCAATAACCTTCTGGCCTTTGAGGTGACTGACTTTTTTTGATTTGACTTTTTTTGTTGGGCTTCCTTGAGATTTCTGCTGCTGAAAAAGACAAACAGTAGTAATGGGTGAGGAAAAGCTACTGTGGGTAGTGAAAAATCATAAGCAACAAGTATCCTGGGATTCCCTTCTGAGCATTAGACTGTTGAAGAATCACAGACCCCATAGACACTGTGACACTTACTTTGGAATACTCTCTGTTCTAGGTTAACTAAAAATTACCCTTCTAGTAGGGGTAATTTTTGCCCTCCATAATTTTTGTACTTATCCCAAATTGAAAAGAGAATTAGACAACTAAAGAAAAGGGAAAATAAAGAAAAATTATATATATAAGTAGAATCCTTGAAATTCTATGACAGCCTCAAACCTGGAGAGTGTACACTTGTTCAGAACCATAACTTGTGCCTCTGCCATCTAGAATAGCGAGAGGCAAATGTATCCTGCCACAGAGGAGTTGGTAATTAGTCTGGGCGGGCATGGACAAGCAGCTCTTTACAGAAACGTGATGTCCCACTTCACCTTTTTAGGGCAAAAGAAAACCCTTTTAATTGTGTTGGTCTGGATTTAAAATGTCTCCCAAAATTCATGGGCTAAAGGACTGGGTTTTGGGGAAGTGATAGCATCTCCAGGGTTATAGCTTCATCAAGTGGGTTAACCCACCAAGGAGATAGTAATTTAATGGCATGTTGGGAGGTAATGGAGGTGACAGAAGGCAGAATCCAGCTGAGGAGAGTAGATCGGGGGCATGACCTTGGGGACCCGTTCTGATCCCTAGCCCCTTTTTCTCTGGCTCTCTGGTGCTCTTTCCTTCTCTCTTTCTGCTTCCTGGCCACACGAGGTGAGCAATGTGCCTCTCCCATAGCCTTCCATCATGAATTTTCTCCCTCATCACAGGCCTAAAAGCAATGGAGTCAGCTAACCATGGACCGAATCCTCTGGAACTGTTAGTGAAAACGAACCTCTCCTCCTTTAAGTTGTTTTTCCTGGATATTTCGTTAGTGATGAGAAGCTGACTAACATACAGTCTTATAATGAAGACAGAAGCCCACGGGCTGAGACTGCTGAAAGAGAGGATGATGTCATTTTCTCCTGTCTTCTCGTTGGGGCAGCAGTGGCTAGGAGAAGGCAGTGGGCAGTGCTTTCAAAGTTCTGAGAAAGTAACTTTCAATGTAGAATTCTTTGCTTTGGTCTTTTTTTTCCTATTTTATTTTTTGGTACCAGGAATCTGAGCTACATCCCCGGGCCTCAATATAGAATTCTAATCAATTACATTAAGAAACAAGATCAAAACTTTTCTAGTCATATCCCTAAGCAGGAGTTTTTCCCTCCCATTCATCCTACATTACAAAATCACCTGAAAATGGACTTCAGCAACACAAAAGAGTAAAACCAGGAAGTGAAACACATAAAATGTAAGAGGCAGTGGGATTTATCCCAAGAGAGAAGGGAAATCTCAAGATGACATTTATATGCAGGTCAGACAGTATGTGGTCTTCCAGAAAATAACAGGACATAGAAATCTTAAAAATACATATGAATATATGAGCACACACATATAACTAAAATACACAAAATGAATGATTTAAACATAAAATACACAAAATTGTGGCACAATTTTAAATACTGATGGAGAAAAGATAAATCTTTTATTGTTCCTATTAATATTTTTTAATTGACTGACATATCACATAAGACCTTCAAGATGACCACTGTATTCCTAAACTATGATTTGTTCCAATATGGCACAATATTTATCCATTTATAATCATGTAAATACTGATTTTGTAGTTTTCTAGAAAAAATTTGAATATTTACAGTGAGCTGTCAGAAAGAGCAAAACACTGACAACAGTGGTCTAAAGTGGGATTAAAGAAGAAAAAGTTTTGGCATGAAGTCAGGGACTGAAGAAGATTATGAAATCTGATAAACCTAGGAGTATAGGTAGGCATATTAAATAAAACATTACAAATGTAACAAATAATAATATAAAAATTCAATATGGGATGAAAAGAGGAAGAGTGGGCTGAGAGTAAGACTATTGCTTTTTTCACATAGTGGAATAAAATATTGCTTAAATATGGTAACTCATGAGAGAGGAACAATAGATTGGACGGAAGAACTAGAAGCAAACATTTCATAGACTATGGTTCTGGGATCAGGATTGGGATGGCAGAGAAAGGGTACTTATCATTGAGATGAGCTCTTTTGTTATTTAGGTTGTTTTAGGAAAGCACAAGGATAAGAATTAAAAGTTAAGGTGGAAATCTCAGGAAATAGCCGGAGGTAAGGATACATTTGTTCTTTCTATGAATGAATCAAATCCTAGACTCACCTACCATTATGGCTTGTATCTAGGTGTCCCCCTGGAGCCTCATGTGCTCACAGGTGGGGCTTTTCACAGTGGGCTGAATCTACGGTGTGTGATACTGGGATTAAAGGCATGTGGTACTAAATAAATCCAGTGATTGGAATTAGCATATTTCTGGGTGGCATCACCCCAAAAATGGCTGGTAGCCTGTGTGAGATAAAAGGGAAAGGAAGGTTTGCTGCTTCTGCTTGCTGTTCTGCTGTCTTCTGCCTGCCATACCATGAACTGTTTCTCCTCTGTGACACCCCTCTGCCATGCCACCCTGCCTTGGAGCCAGCCGACTAGAGACTGAGATCTCTACAAACTGTGAGCTGAAATAAACCTTTTCTCCTTTAACTTGTGGGTATTTTATCTCAGCAAGGAGAAAACCAAGACACTCATGAAGTGCACATGTGCAGAAAAGACTCAAAGCAACACAGCAAAGGCTTCAAAAATGGAACTACAATTTGCATCACTGCACACATCTCAACCTACTAAACTATACCCTGAGTGATTCAGGCACAAGGCAAGCTCAAAAGGAATAGCATGACCTTTTAAAACTGAACTGGCATGGGAACCCCTGCTTCTAGAAGTCTAAAGTTTACCAAGTATGATGAAAACAAAAGAATTCTCTTGGAAACTTAAATCTAGAATCTTGAAACATAATATTCAAAATGCTCATTATCTAATAAAAAACACAACATAACAAAACCCAAGAAAATATGGCCAATTGTCAAGGTAAAATGCAATCAATAGATCCTAATATCAAGATGACCCAGATGTTACCATTAATATTTCAAAACAGCAATTATAACCATAGTGCATAAGGTAAATGCAAGTACTCTTGAAATGAATGTCCAGGCAGTATTTTCCCAGTAGAGAAACAAAAACTATGACCTTGGCAATTTTAGAAGTAAAAATATAATATATACTCCATAGCAGAACTAGTACAACAGAGAATAAAAGACTGTAGAGAAGACAAATCAATAGAAAATATTCAATTTGAATAGAGAAAAAAGATTTAAGAAAATGAACAATGTCTTTCTCTGTTTCATACAACTCCTGGAAGGCTCAGCTCAGTGATAACCTTTCTGGGAAGACTCACCTCTGAGAAATTTCAGAAAAGACACTTTGAAAAGATCTTTTTGTTATTTCCAAATGGCACTACATGAATAAAAGCTGGAGTGGATGTCTTGACTGTGTTACTACACAGTTCTATTTTCTCTGCTTGATGAATAGTTCTTAAAATAAAAGCTCAATTTCTCTAGTTTCTTCCCCTAAAATTCCCAAAGTCTTCATTCTATCATTCAGAATAGGCATTATTTCTAATTCCCAAACAATTTGAGAATTAATGTTATTGTAAAGTATATTACAAGTGACTTGGTAAAGACATTGAGTTGTAGGTAAAAAATCTACTGAAGGAATCTGATAGGCAAACAGCACATGAGTTGGGAAAGAAGTGAAGAACTCAACATCAAACTGGTAGTGTTTATCGTGTTTTCATCCAGCGTCTCCATGCCTGACCTCAAGGTCTCCCAAAAATCAGAAGTTAGCATCGGGATGCAGACAGAAAGAACAGGAAAAGGAACTTCTAATAGTATTAAGAAATTTCTCTTTTTTTCT
Organism: Dinomys branickii; assembly: GCA_004027595.1. Lineage (NCBI taxonomy): Eukaryota > Metazoa > Chordata > Mammalia > Rodentia > Dinomyidae > Dinomys > Dinomys branickii. Next base: position 13,993 of record PVLD010020579.1, on the reverse strand, counting down.
CACATCTTAGTCACCAAGCCATTGTGTGACAGACGAATAATGTTGACAACATGCTCTAAGAGGAACCAAAATTCCGAAGGAGGGAAATCTTGTTTTGAGTCATGGCAGAGTGTCCCAAGAAAGTGAGACAAACCCTATTGTTTGCCTCCCCCTCCCTGAGCCTCTGGGCCCCTAGACTCAAGCACAATAAGTAGAAGCAGCTGGTGGAGCTGGGTTAAAAACTAGCAAACAAAAACAGAGCGTTGACTGAAGAACTGCAAAGAGGAGCCCTTGGGAGCCAGAAAGTACTGGGAAGGTCACTTGTATTAGAAAAGGGAAGGTGAAGTATTACTTCTATGATGAAACAAGGATATCACAAGTAAAGGAAACTACAGGTCGATATACTTCATGAAGCCACAGACGATATTAGCAAATAAATCCCGCCACATATAAGGAGGACTGTAGACAGCAGCCAAGTAGGGTTTATTCTAGGAAGGCAAAGCTGGTTTACTGCACATGTGGACAGAGTAAAGAACATCAATAACCTAAGGCACCATGTTAATAGAATGAGGGATAAAAGTATATGATGATTTCAGAGTGCAGAGAAGGAGAGTTTGTCAAAATGCCTTTTCATGATAAAATGCCTCTTAACAAATCAGGAAACGATGGAAAAAATTTCAACTTGATGAAAGGCGTCTATGAAAAGCCTACAGCAAGTCTGATATTTAATGATGAAAGACTAGATGGGTTTTCCCTTAAGATCAGAAACAAAGCAAAGCCCTCTTGTCATTTCTATTAATTTTATACGGGAAGAAAAAACAAGTCCCCCAGACTGGAAAGGAGTAAGTAAAACTATCTTTACTCATACATGATAAAATCTAAGTGTGAAAAACCCTAGAGAATCCATCCTAAAGCTACTTGAATTAAAATATCATGTTAGAAGATAAATGTATAAAAGTTGTTTTTTCTATACTATCCATGAGCAATCTGAACATTAATTTAAGAAAAATTTCTATTTATAATACCATTAAAACAAATGTAATATTATGAAAAGTAGCAAGTTAAATGAAAGACCTATACAGCAAAAACTAAAAAACATCATGAGAAGTCAAAGATCTAATAAGTAGAGTGAAATACTGTTCTCATGTATTAGAAGACTGGACATTATTAAGATAACCATTTTCCCCAGCCTGCTCTATAGATTTCATATAATTCAGATCAAAATCACAGCAAGCTATTTTTCTGTATCTCTTTCTCCATCCTTCCTTTTTCCCCCTAAAAATTGAGATCACCCTAAAGTTTATACATAAATGAAGAGGATCCAGACAATCCAAAATAACTTTGAAAAAGAACATATACAGGGTATTATGCATGCATTTATGCATAAAATATACAGAAATTGATAGAAATTGATTAGTGGTCACAGAAATCTGAGGGTGAGGTCAGAGTCTGACCAAAAATGGGCATGAGAAATCTTTTGGGGTGAAGATAATTTTCTAAAACTTGATTGTGGTGGTGGGTGACAACTCTATCAGTTGTATTAAAAACCATGGAATTGAAAAAGGTGAATTTTATGGGATGTGAACTATACTTCTACCAATCTGGTTTGTTTTAAAGGTAAAAATATGGGGCCATTTATTTCCAGCTTGCTCTATCTAACTGCTCAGTATTTTTCACAGCCTGGGGTGAAGGAGTGAATGAGCACAGAAGTTTCCAAGTTTGCACCGAGACATATCCCCAGCCTTGAATCAACTTTGACTCAAAGGATAAACCAAACCAGCTTTTCCTTCCAAATTGCTATGCTGCAGAAATGGGGGATTTTCTTTTCTAGATTTATCTTCATTTTATGTTATCATTAACATTAATTATTGTGTTTCTTCATGAAATTAGTTCTCCACAATCATTTGGCAGTTCTCTCATTAAAGATCATCAGACATCCCTCTTTTGTGAGACACAGAGCCCAATATGTAGTGTTTTCACAGATATTTTGATGGTCCTTTTTTTCTTTTTTAGTTTGTAGACCATTTTATTTAAATATATGAACAATGAATGTGCTACTGTAATCCAAGTAAACTCTTCACATTTTAGAGTCTTTGTGAAGCAGAGTAGGATAGAGTAAGATTGTTGGTCTTTGGCAGATTCCTCCTGCCCCCAGACCGGGACACAGAGATACAGATAAATGTTTATACCGTGGAAGGCGGAGGCCCAGGTAGAACACCCCACCCCAAGCTGGATCCCCAACCAAAAATGACCAGTGGCCCCTGAGAGCCCTGAAGACCGCCCTCCCAGGTTTCACGCAGTTGTGCATGGCACAGTGTAATTTCTATGCATCCCTAGAACAGAAAACCCTTCTTTTAGAGGGCATGCAAGTTGCCGGAGAACACACCCCGAGTCTGGTGCTTTTGTGATGAGCAACTTACTGGCAAACACATCTCCCAGGTTGTAAGCAGGCAAACACATTGAGCACGCCTTGCTGTGATTCCATCTACTTGCAATGCCTGCACAGTGTCTGTCTCTGGCTGTTAACTTACTCGTTCTTGACAGAACTCTGCTTTATCGATTGCACTTTTTAAAAAACGCCAAAGGCATTTTCACACTTGTTAGCTTGACCTCCACAACTAGGGTATAAGAGCTAATGCTCTCTATGCCTACTTGCTACAGTCTCCTCACTCTTCGGAGAGGATTCCAGCAAAGGTAACGGTGACGGGGGAGGCTGGTGCCAATGACACAAACACATTTCTGTGGTGGAAAGGTATGGCAGATCCTCTGTTTCGCTGGGGAAGGCTTTCTCCTTGGGGTGGGTGCCAGGTCCCTTCTGGGGAGTGCAGAGTCTCGGTGGGGTGTCTGCTGAAGGCCAGGGCTTTTTTGGGGTTTCTTGGCTCCTCAATTCACATCTACAGACAGTTTCAGGTAAGGAACCACAGGGCTCCTCTTTAATGGGTGAGTGCTTAGGAGTTTTTGTTTTGACTTTTGAAAATCCAGGAGCCAGCTTTTTAACAGGAGTCTCTCTGTACTTCCAAATGGGGTTTTCCTGAACTACTCTATAGTTTGAAGGAAACACAGGTGTCACATCCGTTGGTGGTACCTCTTTGAGCACTGTGGCTGTATTACTGTCATATATTTGCAGTGCTATCGTTATACTGTAAATAAAGCATCCAGGGCATACTTTATGAGCTCATAAAGGAAGAGTTAAGGTAGTCTGTAATTTATGGGGCAATTGACTATAAAAATTTAAAGAACTTCAGGCAGTGTGAATGGGTAATGGGTCATTACTCATTTTCAAAATAGTTTGGGTTCTGGTAATAACTGGGCTTATTTCCATGGTGCCCTGATGTGACTGGGTTCTGCTGTGGCCATCTATCACTGGGATCTGCTTGGAGATGCTTTTCAGGTTCATTAAAAGGAGTGGAAATATGGTTTTATCTCCTCAGAGATGAGCATTTAAATACAGGTCCTCCAAAGTGAAGAATTGGCAAGCTGAGGACTTAAGCTCTCTTCAAGGACTTGTAGGATATTATCATCAAGGCTTCAGACCTGTGTTGCTTGCAGCCCCTGAAGCCTTGGACAAAGTTGTGCAATGAATGCTGCTCTCTTATGATAGTCCCACTTGGCCAGGTTTTGCTTGGGCCCCTCCCTTCCCTGGGATTTGTGCTTTTTCTGAGCCAATCGGTGTGTCCAAGAGAATGGTCTAGGATCACTGGTGGATGCTGAAGGCTACCTGCTTACTCTGGGCTTTCCCACATGAAAAACCCAAGCCATCCTCCCCATAGGAGGTTAGGAGGATGTACCACAGGCTGAAAATCATGGCAGAGGAAGAAGCATGGGCCATGAGACAGGAAATCGGGCTGCGTGCTGCCGATCTTGCTGTGTGACTGGGCTGTATCTCTTAGATTTCCTGTGCTTTGGTTTCTACATATGCGGAATGAGAGGGCAGACTGATCCCTCTAACATCCTTCCCTTCCAGCTTTCTGTCCAGGTGGACCCAAGTCTGCACTCTGGGGATCTGTTAGGGTGTGTGTATACAAGGGTAGGGACGCAAGTGTGCTGCCCTTGTTGGCAATTTCCACACCATGAGGGGAATGCACCAGCCCGAAGAGTAGCACAAATCTCTCCTCTTCCTACTCCATAGAGATGCCTACATCATCATTTTCTACAGTTGGCAATTCAGTGAAAGACTCCATGTAGTCTAATAATTGAAAGAATGTGGGCGGGAACATTCCACGTTAAATCGGCCATTGCCTGAAACCACACCTTTATGTAAAGTTAACTTACAAAGCCACTTTGTTTTCTGCCACTAATGTTCTGTCTAAAGACCAAGTGGCCAGAGAGGTGATGTTGGTCACTGAGGCCATGAGATAGCATCTCAGCCTCCAGACAAATAACAACCTGTTGTTCCAAAATCAGGTCCACATTGAATCCAGGAAGTTATTTTCCCCAATTAGATTTCATCCATATGACAATTTGCTTAGTAGAACCTATGCCTAGATAAAGATTTTGCTTAAAATTCTAAATGAATACAAGCACATGATTTATTTAACTTTTATCTCTGGATTCCAAATATTGATTTTTTCAATGTCCTGGCTAGAAGCCAACCAATAAGATGATTTTTTATATTTTCATAATGGGTTAGCAGTACAAATTTGTGAAGTCAGTTGCCAAAAATAATCAGATCATCCCTTCCACTGAATAAAGGGCAGCAATGCCCTGGCATTCATTTTAATACTGAAAATGTCTTTCTTCTTTCTTTCGGTACCAGGGATTGAACTCAGGACCTTGTGCTTGCCAGGCAAGTGCTTATTCCACTGAGATATACCCCCAACCCTGAAAATGTCTTTCTACATGGCAAAAAGTGCCACTGCCCTTCAAATCGTTCACACACTTGCGAGTTCCCCTGAAGGTCCAGGACAAAACCAAAGGACTTTGTACCAGTCTCTGACATTTACTGTGTTTTTGCTTCCAGCTGTTCTTAATATCAGCAAGAATTCATTTCTGGCCTCCATAATGATGCCTTTGTACCACAGCATCATCAGCTCAACTCCACCACCAGCAAAGCAGTAGCTGAAACCAAACAAGCCTACTGACCCCACGGTGTCACTATGGTTGGTCCCACAGGAACAGAACATGGGCTTCCCAGGATAGAGAGACAGCCGACCAGGGCAGCTAGACTCGTCAGCCCTCCAGAGTACTGACATCCTTGTTCTAGAAGGATGAGATTCAGCTGCTGAGGAACCTTGCCAAACACTTTAGAGCAGCTGTACAACCACACCGAAGAGCGTCCTCGAGAGCTGTTGCTTTCCTGCCATAGCTTACTGTCACACAAAACAACAGTAGCTACAAATAGACCCCTGGGTCTAAGCAGCAAAGCCACAGAGGATGAGAGAATGAGGAGTGGCCGAGAGAGGGGGTAAGAAAGGCTCACACTAGAATAAGCTGACCTGTGGCTCCTCCACACCCAGGCTCAGGAGGCTGAGACAAGCCAGTTCCAGGAGGGTAACAACACTTGGAGAGATGCCGCCCACTGGGTAATGGGATTGAGTCCTGTGTACACAATCCAGAGGTGCCCCCCTGCCACTTCTTTGCCAGATTCGGTCACCAGGTGAGGGACAGAAAGGTCCCTGGTGATGCCGCCCTCTTTTCACTTCATGTCCCGCTGTGGGGCTTTCGTTTCAAGGTCCTGCTCTTGGGGTTTCTTTGGTGGACACAGGGAAGCCAATACATGCTTGATGCTTTAAAATTTAAAATCATCGAAGAGCAGTAGATTGATCTTTTGCAAAAGGGAATGGGACTAAGAGAGAGGGAGGGTGAGGAGGAGGGAAAGAGATGAAAAAAGGTAGGACGTGTCGGGTACAAGCACCCTCTTCCACCAAAGAATGTGACACCTATGGACTGTGAACATGTCCGAATAAAAATAAAAAATTCTACAAATCCCATTTAATGAGCACCGTCCTCTGACACTGGATACAGAACACACTTTTACAATTTAACAACAATTAATCTTTGGCTCAAAAATTGTTTTTAAAAACTACCACTCAGTATTGTTTTTCCTGCCTCAAATCTTTGAACTCCACCACGCAGTCCCCACACTATCTCAGCAACAGCTCCAACATGCAGGTTTTGTCTCTAGGGTCTAGAAAAGCCTAGCATTGCTGTAATTACCATAATGTATGTAGGGCCTGGTACGTTTTGACTTTTATTATCTCTAGGGTCCCCAATTATGTGGGTAGAACATTTGCAAACTGTCTTGTGATTCAACTTCCTTCCAAGCCTCACTGATTAGGACAAGGGCAAGTTGGAGCATTTTCTGCTTTTTAACAGAAGGCAAATATTATGCTAAAGAAACGAAGCTCCAAGAGGAATTTCCAAGGAGGGAGTGAAGCTCCCTTGTAAGTTTCCCACAAGTTCAGAGCAGCACAGGGCTGGGGTTCAGGCACAGTGGGCCACACTGCTCCCGAGTTCCGCTTAAGAAGGGTTGCTACCGCCACCCATTGCAGTAGTCTTGGGCATTGAGGCTTACTTTAAAAACCAGAGGAGGAGGCTGGGCATATAGCTCAGCAGAATAGCGCCTTCCTGGCATGCACAAGGTCCTGAGCTTGATCTCCAGTACTGCATAAAACAAAAAAACCCCAAAACAACAAAACAGAGGAAGGAGGGCGAGTCTTGTTGGAGTAACTTCTTTTCCCATCTCTTCAAGGAAGAGCGTGGCTTTGGAAGACAGTGTAAAACTCACAGGGGCCTGGGTTCCGTGCATCCCCCACCTTCCCCACAGGGCTGCCTTCTGAATTGATTCCGGGCCACTCTACCAGCTGTCTGGTCTTAAACTCATCCCAGCGAGTGATGATGCTGCGTGGTGAGTGACGGCTTCTTGAAACGTGCAAGGTTTAGCTGAGTCTTTTTCTTTTTTTTCCTGAATCTTGGAAGTTTCCCAAAGAGATGAATGGGCAAAGCATGTATGGTATTTATACACAATGGAGCGCTACTCTGCCATAAAGGAGGGTAACTCTGAGTCATTTGTAGGAAGGTGGATACACCTTGAGACCATAGTTTTAGTGAAACAAATCAGCCACACAAGCTGGAACATCACATGGTTTCTCATATATGAGGAACCCAAAATATAAAGAAATTAACGAGCAGGATAAAAGACAGATCATAGGACACAGGGAGATAGATCTTTTGCAAATGGGAAGGGGACCAAGAGATGGGGGAGCTGGGAAGGGGACAAAAAAGAATGAAGGTGCGTTTGTACATGTACCAATTCCCCACGAGGAATGTAATCATGATGGGCTGAAAGCACATACTCATAAAGGTACAAATTAAAAAGAAAAAGGAACCAACACAGGGATGAAGCCCAGGGCAGGAGACAGCCCTTCCACCCCTTCCGACACCACTGCTACAGAGGAAGCTACCACTCAGAAAGTAAAATCGCCAAATGCCAGTAGCAACTTTGAAGACTTTCATGAAAAGATGAATATCTCCTGATTGCCCTTTTAGGGAAAAGCTGAAGAGAGAAAAACTCAAAATGTCTTAACTAACTAATACTGGAAGTTATAGAAGCTCCTGGGTGGGGGCTGGCTGGCTTCCGGGTGGGGAGCAGATGATGTGAAGCATAGGCAGAGGCCAAAGGGCAAGAGGAGTCTAAGACCAGGGGATTGGTTTCCTGCTCCTTGCTGCTCTTCATTTCCAGGGCTTCCTCCACCCTGCTGGCAGTCTCCTTTCTCCTACCAAGGCTATTTCCTTCTACTCCCTCAACAACTGCCTGTTACTGCCAGTCTCAGAGCACTTCCATATCCCATTACCGCCTTAGACCTGCTTTCACCTGTGAATGGTCTCTTCAAGAAGTTTCCCCACTTGGGTTGACTGATAGGGCTCTGCTTCCTGCCCGTGCCCTCCTGATACGCCCCCCACACTCAGTTCTCCCTCAGACTGGGAGGGCAGTGATTGTGCCCAAATCCATTTAGGGCACCTGGGCATTATTCATGCCTGGAACAAAGGCAGGCTTAGAGGCGGCACAGCGCTGAGGTCCACCCAGCTGGAGTCTCCAGCGAGGGTTTAGCCAGGCTTTAGCAAACCTAGCTGTGGCTTTTATCATCTTGAGGATTTTTTGGCTGATACTTTTCCACTCCTGAAATTCAGGACAGTAGACTTCTTAGATAATATAGTCTGTTCTTCCTCCCTTCCTTTAATTTCTCCCAGTAACTGGTGCTCTGTAACAGGGGGTCTCCCCTTAATTCTGCAGCTGACTGAGGCACAACTGTGAGACTGGCTGCATTTGCTTCAGCAGCCTCTCAGATCAACGCTTCCCCCGACTCTCTGGCCACGCAAACTGCTACCAATCTTGGGGGCCCATCTGGGGTTCCTTCCACGTAACTCACCACTGCAGTGCTGTCTGGGGATAGTGTGGCCTGAGTGTGCGCCTGTCAATCTTTCTGGGATGGCAATGTCATGAGTGTACAGCTCAGACCTGTGAACCTCGCTGTCTGCACACCAGGAGGTCTCACTCTATCTGGGGAGCTCACCTTCCCATCAGACCCAGACAGCCGCAGAACAGACTGAAGATTTTACTCGCAAGAAGAGAAGGCTGGTGTGATATCACTTTCCCCTTAAAGAGGGGATCAGGAAAACTAAAAGAATGGGCTACAAGGGAAGAATGACAGTTGGTTCAATTCCTCTTTGAGAATGAGGAGAACAACTGTATGTTATGACTTAATTTTGCATAGCTCAAAGAAATGTTCCTCTAAGCCTCCCTGTAACATCCTGTGTACATAATGTCGAAGTCGCAACCCACATAATGTTCTCAAGTCCCAGTGGCCTCTCCGCTCTTCATTCTCCCAGTCCCACCCCACCCAGCCACTCCACAGCCCTTCCTGTGTGCATTTCCCCAACACTCTTCCTCCAGGACAACCTTCCATGGAGCAGAGTGTCCAACCCCCCCATTCAGAAAGGTCACCAACGCCAAGCTCCTCACTGGTCAGGAGGAGCTCTGGGGTCATCCAGCTCCGTGGGTCCATTTCCAGTGGCTTTTTTGTCTTTTTGAGACAGGGTCTCACTATGCAGTTCAGGCTGGCCTTCAGCTCACTTGGTAGCCCAGGCTGGTCTCGAAACCACAGCTATCCTCCTGCCTCAGCCTCCCGAGTGCTGGGATTGCAGGTGTGCATAACCATGCCCAACTTCCAATGCCTTCCTTAGAGTTTCTCTTTCCTTTCTTTTTTTTTTTTTTTTTTTTTTTTTTTTTGCGGTACTGGGGATTGAACTCAGGACCCTGAGCTTGCTAGGCAAGTGCTTATTCCACTGAGCTATATCCCCAGCCCCCTCTCTTTCCTTTCTTTTTCTTTGTTCTTTCTCTTTCTTTCTTCCCTTTCTTTCTTTTAGTTTCTCTTTCTTTTTCTCTTTTAGTTTCTCTTTTCTTTCTTTCTTTTCCCTTTTTCTCTTTTTCTTTCTTTCAGTAACAGGAATCAAACTCAGGGCATCACACTTGCCAGGCAGGTGTGCTGCTAAGCTACATCCCCAGCTTTTTAGAGTTTTTTACCACTTACAAATTGCAAGTGATTTTCTTCCTTCAAATTTCCCGAAGTGGCCGATGAGAAGGATGTGCAGAAGTCTTGGTAGAGGCTTTGCTTGGGGAGTAGCCTGTGTTTGCTAATGTTCAGGACAGCATTTCTGGGCAGCTCCAGATCAGGTTTTCAGGGAGACTGTGGAAGGTTAACGATAATCACAAATGCCCTTCATTGGTCAGCCTTAAGGGCTCAGGATTGGCCAATGAGTGTGAAATCTACAATCATGCTAATAGGAGGGAGAGTTTTTAGTGAAAACTTAAAATTTTAGACTTAGTATTTTTCCTCTCATTATGTGGCCAGTGAGCCAGGCTTCTGTCTCCAGGGTAAAGTCAGTGGATCATGGTTGTAGGGACAATGTGACTCAGGCAAACAGGGAACACACCCTGTGTGGGATGTGAGGCTGAGCGGGTGGGAAAAGCAGTAGGCTGGACCCAGGCCAGACAGGAACTGACAGCAGAAGCCCAGGGGTAACCAGTAAGCCAGGCTTTCTGCACCTGGCACCTGCCACAACTCCTTCCAACCTCTGGACTTCATGGTCAGAAGAACCACGAACCTGTCCCCAACTCAGGAGCCAAGGGAGCGGGTATGTTGTGCCAGCATCACTCCCGAGAAGGTATCAGGAAGCCTCGGAGAGCCAGACTCCAGAATGTGTCCCGGAATGGGATAAATATAGAGGCCACAGCCTTCTGAATACACGTGGGCATTGCTGATTGGGTTCCTACCCCAAGGAACTTGATCAACGTCTGCTACACATTTTAATAACTACTACAGGGTCCTTGTGATTCACAGAAAGTGTCTTCCTTTCTGATTTACAATCACTGATCAAAACCTTTGGCTTTTGCTAAAATAATTTAAAATGAGATTATGCTTATATATGAATGAGTAAAAGTAAACAGCATCAGCAAGTTGTTCTTCTTTTTGTCTTTTTGAGACAGAGTCTCACTATGTATTTCAGGCTGGCCTTGAACTCACTTTGTAGCCCAGGCTGGCCTCAAACTCATAGTGATTCTCCTGCCTCAGCCTCCTAAGTGCTGGGATTACAGGCATGTGCCAAAACACCCAGCAGCAATGAGTTCTTCACCCCAGGATCTTAAAAGACCTTACAATCTGGCTTTGCAGTCCTGAGCTTTGCTCCCACCAAAGTTTTTCACTTTAAGGTTGACCTGAAGTCAAATGAGTGAGGTATAGAAAAACGGAATAAAAAAATCTCAGAATATATCACACGTCCCTCATAAAAAGAAGAAACAAGGACATAAAACCTTCCACTGCAGAAGGCCATGCTAGGGGTTGAAGGAACTCTGACGATAGCCCTTCCTGCATTCCTTTCATGTGGCCAGTTGGCCTGAGCACGTGGGACTTGCCCTGGGGAGATAAGGGGTCTTTGGACACTCTGTGGAGACAGGACAGTGAAGGGACAGCCTTGCTTCCCCACACTTGCCTCACATCCTCACAGTCCTCCTGGCCTTTTCCACGAAGACCTGGAAGCGAACTCCTGCATTCTGTGCATTGATCTGCTCCACTTGTGCCCACTGGCTACAGACTTCTTCCTGTTCCCACAACCCCAATGACATTCTCCCAGCTGACATCACTAATGAGCTCCCTCCTGGCCAATCAGTTGGCTTTCAGACACCATTCTGCAGGACTCCAGAACCCACCATAATATACTTCAGTGGTGGATTGGGTACATTAAATGCATTTGCTGCTAGCTCTTACTGTTCCCCGCTGTCCTAAGCACGGGGCATGCCCCTTCTCACAACCATCTGTGGCTTTTCTATCTTAGGTATGAGCAGACTCTGAGGACTGGAGGGCGTCAGCAAGGCCACACAACTCAAAAGTGGCAGAGCTGAGATTTGCGTAGGTCTGCCTGACTCCAGAGCCAGGGCTCTTAACCGCCTCCGCTTGGCCCTCACATCAGAGCTCTCTACCCTGAGGGGCCTGTTTCTCTACCTTCTCCATCTGGGTCCCTTCCATCATCTCTTCTTTCTCTCAGCACCACCTTCAAAAGACTCCAAGCCCATCTGTCACTCAGCCCTCTCTGCTGGGCTCCCAACTTCTGACTGTTGGCTTTCTCACTTGGATGCCCCGCAGACACTGTAAGAACCTGGAGGACTGAAGGCAAATAACCTTTTCCTAATAACCCCCGCTTCCTCTCACTCTGCCTCTTCCCTTCTGGTCTTTCCTGTATTTACCGAAATACCCACCAGTGTCTTAGCAATGCCAACCACTATTTCCGGCAGTGGGAGCGCCTAGGACACAACGAGCCAACACTTGGTCTGGTGGGGAAGACGGCCATAAACGCGGGAGTACACCACGCCAGGGAGTGAAATGAGCTGTGCAGGAAACAAAAGCGAGGTGAAGGTGACAGAATGACAGGTGAGGAGATAGGCTGGCCGGGGAACACCTGTCTCCCTGAGGCACAGGTGTAGGGGAAGTGGTTAATATCGGCTTTGTCCCTTGAGTTGTCCAAAACAAGACATTCTGTGGGGCTCTTCAGCTTTGTCTTCTGGCTCAACCCTTGTACCTGACCTTCCAGCTACTCCCGTCCCCGTGACCTCTGCCCTCTCCATTGAACCTTCTTGGCTCAAGGACTCAGTGCCCCTGCTGGGGGGCTGCACATGATTTTGATCTGTCCGTACCCCGGGCCTCACCTTGCTGCTAAGATAATCTAAGACACAACTCTGTCAGTGTCTTTCACCTCCTGGAAACCCCTCCCTGGCATCCATTTCCCACAGCCTAAGTCCCTGATACCACAGTCCATTTTCAGTGCGTCCCTGGCCTCACCTTGGGAGAACATCGCACCTTCCTCTCCATCTCTCAGCCTCTGCACAGGCTGTTTCCTTCACTTGGAACGTTTTTCTCACACCTCAACCACCAACTCCTACACATCCAAATTTGGCTCAAAAGGTCTCAGCTGTCAAGAGACATTATGTTCTATTCTGCTCAGTTCTAATAGGTCTCCTCCACCAGGCTGTGTACACCCAAAGCACATTGTATCGGATAACCAAGTGTCACCTTGGGAGACCCCAAGGAGAGAATGAGATGGTTACTCCCCGCCCGGAGCACCAGTGCCATGCAGAATCTTATCCATGGTTGGGGAAGAATGCATATTTTTAGATGAAGAAATTACAGAAGTTATTTTAATCCCCGTTTTGTGGCAAGAGAATAAAGGAATATAACAATTAATTCACAGCCTGTGAACAACGATCTTCAGGTCACCAGAATTCTGGGGTAATTCAGTAGAACACATGGTCTCTGTTCTGATTCACTCCTTTTGCAACACCTTCTAGAACATATTTTCGGAGAGGGGTAGGAATTCAGTTTGGTCTTCTAGACTATTAGGTGTCCACAGGACATTGAAATAAGCAAGGCTAAAGGACAGAGAAAGATTTAGGGATATCTATTCCACACCCAAAGGGAGCACTGAATAATTCTTTGAGGAACTAGTTTTGATTGAGTAACAGCAGACATGTGACAAAAATTTTTGCATTCCACCCAAAAGGTAATAGCTTTTTATATTGGAGGGAAAAAATGTGCTCTGCTGAGGAAAAACTAAAAGAACAAACTCTACAAGAATCTAAAGCAGTAAATATAGAAGCCCAAATCAGGCAAAACTCATCGGCTGGCAAAGATGGGAACCAAAGGGATGAAGCCCAAAGATCAGTTCATGGGGTGGGTATCCGAAAGCAAGCTAGGGCTCAGGAAGATTTTGGACAACCGATTCTGTACCCACACACTCAGTCACAGTTTCAAATGAGGGTGTCACTCTGGCAATATCTGTTCTGAGCCTTCAAATGCTCATGCCATTTGGTCCAGGAGTCCCATTCCTATGGCTGTACCTTAACAAAAGAATTCATGAAAATATGAAAAAGAGTAGAAAACTAGAAAATAACCCCAAAGACCAGCATTCAGTGACGAGCTACATACACCAGCATATCTGCACACTATGGAATATTATGTAATCACCAAAAATGTCAATCTGAAGAGTCAGCACAACACAGAGAAATTCTATGAAATAATGAGAAATTAAAAAGCAGAGTATAGACTTCCGGGAAGATGGCGACTGGGTAGGCAGCAGAGAGAGAACCTCCCAGAGGATTACCACCCAAACAATGAAATATAGCAATATGAAGACAGAAATAAGGACTTCCAGGAAGAAGACGACCAGCCGAGACAGCAAGTGTGGAGGGAAGAAGGGCTTCAGCTCCTGAACCCAACAGAGAACGCGCTACTGGGACAAACTGTGCCAAACCAGGCAGCGCTCTGAGATCCCGCTCAGAACCCCACCCCCGCAGCCAGCGCTGCGCGAACTGGAGCAACAGCGACCGGCCGGCGGGATTTCTGAGTCGGGGAAAATCTCCATCCAGGGAAAAACATCTGAACGGCACTCCTGTCTGCACGATCACAGGGTGAGTTAAGTGCTCGCTCTAACCGGTTTTTCCTGAATCGGGAAGAAGCTCAGCCCA
>PVLD010020578.1:0-33568 GCA_004027595.1 Dinomys branickii | reverse complement strand
CCCCAATGCCCTCTCACCACAGGCCCCCTACCTTGCTTGATTGGCTCTAGGTTATTTACCTATTCCTTTCTCCTAATGCCTAAGTGTCCCACTCCCTTGCTAGGGCGGGACGTACTCGCCAAATTACACATTACACTCTCCTTCCCAAAACCTCTTTCACCATCACTGCTCCTGGCCATCCTCCTGTTCTCCCCATCCCCACCCACAGGTAACAGTCATACCCCCTCCTTTCCATTTGATAATGTCGATCCAATGGTTTGGGACACCTCATAACCCACTGTGGCTCAACACCACCATCCCATTATCGTGACTACCCAGGACCCCTCCAGTTTTCCCAACCGCCCCCAGTTTCCCTCTTTGCATCCAGGCCTTAGTCGCCCCCCCCCCTTTATATCCCACTGGGTTCACCTACTCAGACACACAGCTCAAACAACTGTCCCAAAAAGGTGCTTCCCCTGGCCCAGAGGGCTGGCTCCTCTTGGACAGGAAATACTGTCTCCCAGACGACCATGCCCGACAGTTCCTTAGCCAACTACACAACTCTGTACACATAGGCTGGAGACTGCTAAGAAGACTCCTAGATCCCATCATCTTCTATCCTGGCCTAACCCCCTTACTACAGGACAGGGCCTCACGATGTACAGTATGCTCCAAAACAAATCCACAAGGCTCTCTTCAACCTCCCCTCATTTTTTCCCCACACCAGTTTAGGGGAACATTACTAGGAGAAGACTGGCAAATTGACTTTACCCACATGCACAGGCACAGAAAACTCCAATACACATTAATCATTCTCCATTTCTGCCTGCCCCGTTCCATGCAGTCAGACAATGGCCTGTAATTCACTTCCAAAGTCACCCAACAAGTGTCACAGGCCTCCAACATCCACTGGGCCCTCCACACTCTCTACTATCCTCAGTCTTCAGGTAAGGTTAAAAAAAAAAACAAACAGGCCAACCATCTCCTTAAGGTGCATCTCTCTAAGCTACTCAGCAACTGTGGCCATCCCCCCTGCCTATGGCCCTGACCTGTCTTCACGCTGCCTCCCGCCAACCCTCTGGCCTCAGCCCCTTTAAACTCATGTACGGACGGACGGCCTTTTCTCCAGCTTCCTCCTGCTGCTCCAAACCCTCTCGCTAATTACTTGCCTCTTCTCTCCCTTACCCAAAACCTCCTCCGATTCTATGCAGACCAGTGTTCACCAAAACCTGACAGAAACTTAGCCCCTTTGCAGGTTCAGCCCGGTAAATATCTCCCTCGTGGGGCTGACCTCACCTGTTATGGACCAACGAGCTCCCGTAGCTCCCTTCCTTGCAATCGGACTGTAGCCCCGCCTCGTGTTTCCAGCCCGAGCTCTCCCCTACATCACCGTCACTTCTTCCTATGCAAGTCCTCCCTCCATCCCTGTTACCCCCCTAACATGGTCTGTCTTCCAGTTCTTCCTCTCCCCAGTCTACACATCTACACGAATGGGGAATTCACTGACTAATATCTCTACCCACCTGAGCGCTGACGCTACTGGGTGCATCTGTCTTGGCGGGAGCTCTGGCAGCCCCCAGCATTGCAAACTGGGTTGCTTCTAACCTCCCACCGGTTAACCAACCACCAGATCGTCCAAATCAAGTGGCCAACATTCTTTCTTTGATATATTCCCAGCTAGATCAACTTGCAGGAGTCGCCCTCCGAAACAGACGGGCACTGGATCTGCTCACCACCGAAAAAGGAGGAACATGTCTCTTCCTGGGGGAAAAGTGCTGTGTCTATACTAACCAGTCCAGTCTTATCCAAGAAAAAATCCAGCAACTTAAAAACTGAGCCCAGCACCTCCACAGCAAATCCTCTCCCACGTCAAGTATCTGGGCCAGCCTCCTTCCTTGGTTGCTCCCGCTGTTGGGACCCCTCACCACCATTTGTGCTCTCCTCTATGCAGCATCCTGCGTTTTTTCCCTCATTCGCAACACAGTCCAAAGATTAACGACTCAAAACTTCAACCTTATGCTTCTTTCAGATTTCCAACTTCAGCTGGTCCCAACTGACGACCCAGAAACAGACTTAACAATGCCCCTCCTCAGCAAGGAGTAGCTACCGGCAAGACATGTCGCCCCCTGGTCTCCTTCAGCTGCTGCTGACTGACGACCCAGGCAAAATAACTACACCCCTCCTCAGCAGGAAGTAGCTACTGACAAGACCCGCCGTCCCTATTCCTATTAGATTAAGTCTGGGATAAGTCACAAGCAGCCAGCCTCACCCTCCTCATGGGAAAACTTTAACTCTCAATATTTCTCTCGTTCCCTTACCTGTTCCACTTCAGTTCCCCTCAGCCACAAAAGCTACCCCCGCCCTCATTCGCTCTGGCAGTTCACCTGCTCGGGTCCTTCTGGCATGGGCAACTCCTGCCGTTCAGGCTTCTGGCCTGGGCGCCCTCCCAGCCGCTCAGGGCTTGGCCTGTTCTGGCCCAGGGACATCTCCTTACCCCACCCCACCCCCACCAGAAAAAAGAGCTTAAAGGCCCATGCTTTCCTCAGCTCGAGGCTAACCTGGTCCGCTAGGTAGCCTGCTACTCTGTCCCTCCCCCAATAAAGACTTCTCTCGTGTCAGAAGGTCTGGTCTGGTTCCATGTGGAGTCTCAGTTTCTATCAGAAACATGTCAGGCTGTGAAGAGCTGGTAGGCAGTTATCAAGGCCTCCACCTGGCCAGGTCAGGTGCAAAATATGGGCAGTGGTCTGGTGGCGCCCAAAGAGTCTGGTAGATCATGGAGACTCTGGAGTACAATTTAAACTACAATCCGAGGCAGTGGGGAGCCCCAGAAGTCCTTTGAGCAAGACTGGGCCGGGTCAGTTGTGGGCACTGAAAGAGCCTGCTGGGGCACCAGAGGATGGATGGAGAAGGGACGGAGTGCACCCTGGAGGCAAAGGAGAGGGCCAGACACAAGACCAGGCAAGGCCCGAGCCCAAGCAGTGGTGACTGCAGGGGCACAGGTGAGGCTCCCAGAGCCATATCAGAGGTTGGGTGAACAGGACAAGATTATAGACGAGCAGGAGACAGGATGGCACAGGGGTCTCCCCAGGGGAATGAGTGGCCAGTGAACAGTCTCTTCACTGGAAGGAGACTCAGGGGTGTGGATATGGTGTAGGAGACGGGATGCTCAGAGCCGCTTTTGACACAGTGAGATAAAAGGTCTATGTGAGACAGACCTAGGGACATCCGGGGAGTGGCAGAGTGGTGGAGTAGGTGCTCACTTCTGCCTGCAGCCAAGAGACTAGAACCTTTTGAGGAAGAATGGGCAGGTGGGCTAGAGGTCCACGGCACCTAACGGGGTATGCAGCAGGAAAGGAGTACTGGAGGATTCTGGGGGAGCAGATGGAGAGGGAAGACACTGTCTGAGCCAGGGAAGAAGGGAGTTTCTGGGAAGAGGGAGTTGTCTGTGACAAAACAGGACTGAAATGTTATCCTCGGGCCTCAGCTATGAGCAGGTGACCTCAGAGCCCAGAACCTTTGCAGGGACCTGGGAGGGGACAACCAGATGTCATGGGTTAGAGGAGTACAATGGAAAGGCCAGGGATGTAGCTCAACAGCATAGCGCCTGCCTGGCAAGCGCAGGGTCCTGAGTTCAATTTCCAATACAAAAAAAAAAAAGGAAAACACACTGCCCAGTGTAGTGACACATGTCTATAATCCCAGCACTTGAGAGGCTAGGGCAGGAGGATCACTAAAAATTCAAGGCCAACCTGGGCTACGTCGTGAATTCAAAGCCAGCCTGAACTACATAGAGAGACTCTGTCTCAAAAAAACAGAGAGCCGGTGAGTATCAAAGTCTTTAGCAGTAAAAAGGCTAACATCATCCATGGGAGCCTGATGGAAGGTGCACACGTGTTTCACAGTGACGGCAGGTTTTGATGCTGTCAGGGAGAGATGGAAGCACAGAAAAACAATTTCCTGGAGGGATGGGAAGGAAGCGGGGATCCTCACTTCAGAGGCCCTCATCCAGCCCACGGGGGACTTTTTACTTGTTTGGGGTTTTGCTTTTTTTTATTTTGCAGTGTTTGTTTGTTTGTTTGTTTGGTTTGGGGTTTGGTGGGGGTTGTGGGTTTCTTTCACTGCTTTGGGTTGTTTTTTTTGTTTTGTTTTGTTTTTTGTCTTTTTGAGACAGGGTCTCCCTGTGCAGTTTAGGCTAGACTTGAGCTCACTTTGTAGCCCAGGCTGGTCTCGAACTCGCAATGATCCTCCTGCCTCAGCGTCCTAAGCGCTAGGATTACAGCCATGCCCAGCTCACTGTTGTTCCTGAGACACGATCTCACTATATAGTTACAGGTGGCCTTGAACTCACTATGTAGCCCCCAGCTGGCCTAATATTCAGTGATCTTCCCGTCTCAGCCTCCCAAGTGCTGAAATTACAGGTGTGTGCTACCACACCCAGCTTCCAAAAGCAAGTTCTAAGTTAAGGCCTGTTATGGGAAGGAGCCGTCATAGCCCAGAATTTCCCTAAGGGTCCAGATCTACATACAGCACCCCAAACAGCTCCTAGGACCCCTAGTTCTTTTGTCAAAACAGTCATCACCACCAGCCTGCTCCTCTTCCCTGTCCCCAACTCAGGGATGGCCCCCTGAGACGAACAAGAACTCTGGGTCTCCTCCTGAACACCCCTTTATCCCATCAGCCATTGACTGTGCCTCCTTAAATCTGCCTTCAGCCTCAGCCCTGACCCAAGCTCCATCCCCTCCTGTGTGGGCCTCTGCCAGAGCCACTTCCTGGGCTACCAGTCCCATTCCTCTTGTTCTGGTCCCAGTCCTGACCTGTTCCACTCCCGCTCTAAATTTTCTATGGCTCCCTACTACCCCCTCGACCCCACCCAAATACAGTGACCGAGCTCCGCTGCCTGGATTCTGCCCCCCTTCTGCCCACACCCACTTCCTCATCCTCTCTCAGCCTTAGTTTTCCAGCTAGCAGGGCGGATGTGACTGGGCACCTGTGCACAACGATGCTCCTGCGTGCCTCCCTGGCCTTTGCTCACAACAGAACACCCTCCCTACACCTTCCTCGCCCCCTTTGCCCGGCACCTCATTACCTTCCAAGATCCAGCTCCTCTGGAAATCCTTTCCTGATCATGCCAACCCCAAAAAAGACTGTGTGTTCCCCCGCCCCTCCCCACCCCATGCCCGTCAATGTGCTCTCCTACTTGACCCGGACTCCTGGAGGGCAGTGCCCAGATCTGGCTCATCTTCGTCCTCACCATAGCAGCACAAGCCTCAGGAAATGTTTGCTTAAGTAATGGGTGGTGAGTTCGTGGCTACAAGGAGGAATCTGGGAGCGAGGCCATTATTGAGAGCGGCAAGGGCTGAACGGATGGATGAGCAGGGCGTGTAGGGGCAGATGAGAAGCAGGTTTAGGGCAGGAGTGGATGGATGAGTATCTGAGATCATGCATCGCTGGTCTCTGTTTCTCCACTCAAGCAAATTGGGTTCGCTCTGGCTGAGCTGACCCCTCTGCTTCCTGTCTGAGCTCTGTCCTAAATCTCAGTACTGGTCATTCTGGAAAGAGCTTACCCGACCGGACCCGCAGAACCCGTTTCCTCTCTAGCCCGCTGAAGCCTCCGCGGAGCTAACCTGGATGCCAACCGTGCAAGTTCCCCACCTTTTGGCAGACTAGCAAGGACTGGCGCCTCCAAAACCAATCGTCGTCTACCTTGCTGCGGGGCCCGCCCAATACGGAAAGCGCCCTGAATGGCCCGGAGAAGGGAAGAGGCAAGTATCTATTGGCTGAATGACGGTGACTGACGTGATGGATAGCTTATCGCAGCTGGATACCGGAGGAGCAGCTCGGGTGTCAGACCCGCCTCCGAAGAGGTTGACGGGGGAGGTTGGTGGCTGAGGGCGCGGTGGAAAGCAGAGTGGCAATGAGTGGGGTCTGTGGTGGTACACACCTAAGCTGTTTGCTGGCTTCACCCTTGGGTCCTGAGGGAGAATGAGACTGGAGAGCCCAGATTCCTCGATCCTGAAGGAGCAGGGTTCTTAGGCTCCGAAGGGAGAGGGAGGGACTTGTGGAGCTGGGAACCTGAAATGTTGATGTCTTGGGACTGGGACTCCTACATTCCGAGAGTCATCGGCCTGCCCACGGATGACAGGATTTTACGAGGCTATTTATGGGATTGGAGCCAGGCCTTGCCCCTAGACAAGTATTCTGAGTCCCGAGGTGAGGCGTGAAACAGAGGTGGAGAGGCCAGCGAAGCTATGGTCTTGGATATGCCCGGCCCGGCCAGGGAAACCAGGGGCAGGGCGCTGTCTGCAAAAGGAAGCCGGAAGGGGAGGAGACTTGAGACACGGAGAGACAAAGAAAAACACAGATACCAACGGAAAGATAAAAATAATAAAACAAGAATAATAATAGA
Source organism: Dinomys branickii (assembly GCA_004027595.1). Classification (NCBI taxonomy): domain Eukaryota; kingdom Metazoa; phylum Chordata; class Mammalia; order Rodentia; family Dinomyidae; genus Dinomys; species Dinomys branickii. The sequence continues at coordinate 27,183 of PVLD010020578.1, read as the reverse complement.
GGTACTGAATTTACTGTGGCCTGGCTTCCATGCTAAGCATTTTGCATAATTATTTCATATCTTCCACATCACAGTTCTAAGAGAACAGATTATTATTATTATCCACGTTTTATAACTGAGAAAATTAAGGTCTACTGCAGGAGAATCAGATACAGACTTTTTTCAAAAGCTAGGCATGGGATTACACCTGTAATCTCAGCACTCTGGGAGGCTGAGGCAGGAAGATCACAAGTTCGAGCCTGGGCCATTTAACCAAGACCCTGTCTCATGGGGTCTTTAAAAAAACGAAATATTTTTTTCAAAAGAAGGAGAGAGAAAGACTCAAAGGAGGAGAGAGACTCCCAAGTATTTTCTCCCCTAAATCCGTGTTACCCGGCTTGTCCACCCCTTCTTGCTGTGGGTGTTAAGCCTAGTTGGGGTCAAAACTAGTCATTAGAAAGAGGCAGGCGCATCATTATCCCATTAGGAGATGATGAGAAAATGATTCACGGGGGTCCCCCCAGCCTGGGAGGGCCTTTCCCACATGGTCTCTGTCCCTTATCTGGACAGATCGGGCCTCAGGGAGGGCTGGGGGTGAGTGGGGCCCCATCTCTGCATCTACTCAGAACTGTCACATGGCCTGTCATGGAGCTGGACAGGCCACCCTGCAGCAGCAACCACTTCCTGTCTCTGTCTCTCTGGATCTTTCTTCTTTACACTGGATCTGGAGCTGAAGCCCCCTAGAGACCCTGAGCCCTTGCAGGGGCTCTGCAAGTGCTTGTGGAATGAAGGACAGACACCCACATCTCTCTGGGCAGCTCTTCCACTGTCCCTACCCCACCCTGTCCCAGTGTGTCACCAGCACAATTCTCAGCCTCTCCCTGGCCTCAGTCTCTTTCCATTTGTGCTTCTCCTGAACCCACCGGGCCCAGCATCCCCCTAAAGGCAGAAACTGAGGCTCATAGTGGGAGGAGTCAGCCTTCCAGGTTCACCTATGGGGACAAGAAAGGGAGTGCCTAGGAGAGAGGATTACAAGACTCCAAGTATAGCCGCAGTCCCAGCATCTCAGTCAGAAATGTGGTATCAGACCAAACTAGTTCTCGGAATACCTGTTGGGTGTGATCTTACGCTTGCACCCACAAAATCGGACACTGGCAGAAAACACGTAATCTCCTCTGAACACAAACACAAACACAGGCATAGAATTGCCTGCACTGACAGAAATATTCTATTCCACACTGTGAGACCCTATACCAGGCCACCAATAGGCCACTGGCCAGGCCCTGCTAGAAGAATTGTAAGCAAAGACTTGATTTTGTTCATCTGTATCTTTAGCAACTAACAGAACATAATTATGACCATCATCATCACAGACACAAAATGTTTCCTACATATCAGGCACAATTAATTCTAAGCTCCTCACATGAATTAACTTATTTAATCCTCTCAACAACTTTATTTGCAAAAAATCCATTTTGCAGATGGGAAAATTGAGGTGCAGAGAGATTTGGTGAACTGTCGGGTCTCAGAGCCAGTGAGAGGCAGTCCAAGCTGGGCATGGTGACACATGTCTGTAATCCCAACACTTGGAAGGTTGAGGCAAAAGGATCATGAATTCATGGATTACATAGTAGGACCCTGTCTCAGAAAACAGGCAGTGAGCCGGGCGTGGTGACACACACCTGTGATCTCAGCACTCGGGAAGCTGAGGCAGGAGGATCGTTGTGAGTTCAGACTGGCCTAGGCTACAAAGTGAGCTCAAGGCCAGCCTGAACTGCATAGCAAGACCCTGTCTCAAAAAGCCAAAAAAAAAAAAAAAAAACAGGTAGTTGGGATTTCAGCCCAAGTTTTATGGCTCTAGAGTCCATTACATAAGGCTACTACTCAATAAATAATTGCTGCCTTAGCTGGGAATGGTGCCTGTAATCTTAGCACTCTGGGAGGCCGAGGCGGGAGGATCAATGAGCTTTACCCTAGCCCAGGAAATTTAGGAACTTGGTGGGAACCTGTCTCAAATTAAAAAAAAAAAAAAAAAAAAAAATTAAAGGACTGGGAAGATAGCTTAGTAGGAGGTCTTAGCTTCCATCTCCAGTACTCCACCCCCCCAAAAAAAGCCCACAACAAAAAAACACTGCCTTAATTCAGTCAGAATTACAGAGCCACAGTAAATGACATTCCCAAATACAAGTGCACAGTGTGTACAATCACAGGCATGTAATACGACCCAAAGAGGGGCTGGGGATGTAGCTCAGCTGCACAGAGTTTGCCCGGCAAACGCAAGTTTGATTCCCAGTACTGAAAGAAAAAGACCCAAAGTAGAAGACACTCCTTAGATGTCACACTGCAGAGCACAGAAGCCATGTAAAGAAGTACTGTGCTGGGCATAGAGGGCACAGCCTGTAATCCCAGCCCTCTGAGGCAAAAAGATTACAAGTTCAAGCCCAATCTGGGCAATTTAATGATTTGGCAAGACTGTCTCAAAAAAAAAAAAAGTGGTGGTTCCTGCAGATGTAGCCCAGTGTGAAGGCCTTGAGTTCAATCCCCAGTCCTGAAGGGAAAAACAAAAAAAGAAAAGAGTGATGCATTGTGACAATCCTCACACAGTCATACAATCGACACAACACACCCAAACCAGACAGTGACACACCTAAGAGCTTCTTGAGTCCCTCCTGTTCCCCTGGGCTGGCCCTCAAGGAAACAGCAGGTTTAGGATGGGAAGGGACCCCCCTACTTGCCAGCTCAGCCTGACCGGTTCCACCAGGGCCACAGATGGCACAACCTGCTTTGTGAAACCCGTGTTGGGCAATGAGGTTCACACTTGGATTCTTGGGCTCTGAGGCTGGCGGCCTGGACTCCTGTGTGCTCAGGGAACAGGGGCATGGGTGCCTGACTCTTTCTCAGGCAAATGAGGAAGGGGACCCAGCCTTGCACTCTCCAGTTCAGAGGAGGGAGGACTAGCAGTCTGGACTAGGCAGGATTTCAGGCTTGGCAAAGAAAAATAAAAGTCCAGCTGGGTGTGGTGATGCAAACCTGTAATCCCAGCTAATCTGGAGGCTGAGGCAGGAGGATTGCAAGTTCGAGACCAGCCTAGGGAAATTACCAAGACCCTGTTTTAAAAATATATGTATATTTAAAAAAAAAATATATATATATATATATATATGTATATTTTTAAGCTGGGGTTATAGCTCAATGGTGCAAGGCCCAGCACCTAAAATCTAAATCAATAAAAGAGCAAGTCCAGTACAATTTGACTTTCAGATAAACAAATACTTTTTAGAATAAGTATAGCACATGGAACATACTAACACTAAACAAGGATTCACCATGTATCTGAAATTCCTATTGGCCTAGGGATCCTTTGTGTATGGAATAGCCCTGAAAGAGGAGGACACAGGCCAATTGCTTACTTGCTTGGGCCACAGGCTGGCCTCCACTCCCTAGGCTTCCTTCTTGCTGCTCTAGGCTTTCCTTGTGCCCCAGCAGGCCACCACACAGCTTCGTAGTTCCGGCTCCCTCATCTACAGGAGTTGTGTTTAATTGGGGCCTCCAGGCTGTATCAGAAGAAGGAACTTGAGGACAGTTCAGATTGTCATCTTGGGAACCCCGGGGTCCCCAGAATGACTGGCCTCGAGTCACGTGCAGCCCACAGTCTGAGCAGCTGGGGGGAAGGCCCTGAGGCTGCCTCCATGGAACATGCCTGGCGAGGCGGAGACATGCACAGAGATGAGGAAAGATGCTGGGACAGCAGACAGAGACCCCGGGATAAGGGCACAGAGACATGGAGCTGAGGAGGGGAGAGACTAAGAGGTGGGCGCCAGTGACCCAAAGACTTAGAAGCAGATTTGCAGAGATGAGGAAAGAAGGCGATTTAAATTAGAGATGAAGATACAGCGACGGGGAAACAGGGACACAAGAATAAAGTGAGGAGATGCCCTCCGGACAGGCAGCTCCCAACCAAGTGACAGTGCACAGCCAAGACCATGAGCACTGCTCGCTGGTCTGGGGATAAGGACCGCCAGCCATCAGGCTGGTCCCTGGAGACGAAGCCTTGGGTCCTGGTGTGTTGGGTGTGGGGAAGGCTGTGCTCACAGGCCAGCAGGTCGCCCCACATCCCTACAGTGTGGGATGATGACAGCACCTTCTCTGCAGCTGACACCCTAACTTTCTGGTGCCTCCTACATTTTTGGGGTAACACCCGCACGGAAACCCCACCCAGTTCTAACACCGCTTCCCTCACTGAGTCACCTCCAACCCTGTCAAGCCTGTTGAGGGGAGACCTCAACAACTCAGGAATCCGGCCTTTACCTCTGGAGCCCCGCAGCTGGGAACCCAGGACCCCCACCTACCCAGGAATATGCAGGGGAGTTTAAGGAGATGCCATGGATGCAGGCCCAATGCCCTCCTCCTTCAAACTGAGGGGCCCGCACCCCAGTCCCTCCCCCCTCGGGGCCCCACAGCCCCCCAGACCCAGGGTCCAGGCCCAGCCCTCCTCCCTCAGACCCAGGCCTCTAGTCTCCAGCCTCCTCCTTCCTCAGAACTCGGGGTCCAGGGCCCCCAACCCCAGTCTTCTGCTCTCTTAGGCCTCGACTAGTGCAGCCTCCTCACCTCCCGATCTGGAGTTGAGGTGAGGTGTGATTATCAACCTTGGTCCAGGTAGAAATCGCTTCCTAAAACACAGGGCCTTGCTTCATCTCTTGGCCCTGCATGGGAGGACGATCCCCCTCTTTTAGGGAAGTGACAGCTCATGAAGCCCCCTTCTCCCCAGGAAGTGGTGAGGTCACTAAGCACGAGGAGAGAGTCTTTGAGGGGTGCCCCTGCACCCAGGCACCACCTGGCCTTTCCCTCTGCCCTCCGCCCCTCACCCCTCCACCTGTGCATCTCTGCAGCTCTTACCCAAACTCTAACTTTTCTTGCTCTTTCTCCTGAGTCTCTACCCCTTTCCGCCTCAGCATCTCTCTCCCTCTGTCTTGCTGTCTCTCTCCAGCTTCCTGAGTCTTCTCTCTCCCTCCCTCCCATTTCACCACTTCCCTGCATCTCTTTGGTCTTCCCATCCCCCATTCCCTCTCCGTGTCTCTGTCTGGGCCTCTTTGGGTCTCTGCAGGATGATCAGCTGCCCCACCCCCACTATTTCCTAGATTCTAGGAGGTGAGGTGGAAAGGGAAGTGTTTGGGGGTGGGGGATGGAGAAGCAGGGCTGGAAATCCCAGTGAGGGGAAGAGGGTCAGCCAGACCGGCTTGGCTCCCTAGATGCCTCTGTCAGAGCCCCGCCCAGGGCTGTGTGGCCCTACCCATATAAGAAGCTCCTGGTCTGGGACGGAGAACTCAGTGCCTGTGTCATCTACATCTGTCTCCGTCCCTGCATCTCCAGCCTGAAGGTAGGAGTAGCCCTTCCCTCCTGCAGCCCTCTGCTCGCTGAGGCTGGGCCCCTCGCCTCTGTTTCGCCACCAGCCCGCACTGCTCCCTTCTCCTTTTGTGTATCTCTGGATGTCTGTTTTCTCAGTGCGCCTTGAGGCTGCCTTCTCGATCTGTGTGGCCCTGGGTTGAGTCTGGACACTCTGGGCCTCAGCATCCCCTCTTTCAACCAGCATGGTCTGGGCATTCAGGGTTGGGCATCTCCCTTCAGCTCACGGAGCCTCTGGTTCCCTCTGTGAAGTGGACTTGCAGAGGCGTCGAGGCGACTGGAAGGTGCGGGCCTTACCAGCAGCATCTCTATGGGCACCAGGCTCAGTTCTCTTCGCCCCTTGTCTCTGCCTCTGCCTGATTGTCTCTTAGTTTCTCTGTGCAGCTGTCTGTGGTAGGAAGTGGGTCCTCTGGGGTCTGTCGGGCAGCTGTAAAGAGATGGGCGAGTTTCTCGCCCCCCCACTTACCCATCCCTGTCCCCATGTCTCTCCTAGCCAGCAGGCTGACTTGGCCCCTCTCTGCCTAGCTCCCTTGCCCCTGAGAGCCCACGCCAGTGCCCCAGTCCCTTGCCCTCCCCTCCCTGGAATCCAGCATCCCTCGGACAGACCTCACCGCCGTTGCCGCAGCCACCTCTGCATCCGTCCACACCGCCGCCTTCTCAGGGCCAGCAAAATGCAGTTCGAGATGCACGACAACGTGAAAGGCAAAGGTGGGATCGCTGGATGGACCTGCAACCCTCTCAGTGCCCGGAACCTGGCTGCCTCCCTTCCCGGGGCACCCTGGCTTCGAAGACAAATGGCAGCTGCTTCCACCCCAGAGGTCCCCTGAGATGCTGGAACCCAGACTCAGATGTGGTGGAGGAGGTGGCATGTCCAGGCCCTGTCCAGAGGCGGTGCTCACCCTTCCCCAGAACTGCAGGACCCCCCACACTTTACCCCACCCCATCTCAACCAAATGTGGAAGAGGCAGCAGGCAACAACAGGACAGCTGGGGTGTGGGTGCCCACGTGTGGCACATGGGACGGGAGGGAGCGACGGTGTCCCCACCATGGGCGGCCTGGTGGCCCCGCCTAGACTGCCCGGCAGAGGGACGGGCGGCAGGGGCAGGGGGCCCAGGAGGTCCAGCTCGGCTGTCTGCTGACACGTCTCCCCCTCCGCAGCGATGTCCTACCCAGTGACCACGCAGCCCCAGTGCGCCAGCACCTGCTACCAGACCCAGCTCAGTGACTGGCACACGGGTCTCACTGACTGCTGCAATGATATGCCTGTCTGTAAGTGCAGGGGAGGCAGGCGGGCAGGGAGGCTCGACCCACCTGTCCACCGCCCCTACCGGCCGCCCTCCCACCTCCACCTCCGCTTTGGGGACTCTCTGCTCCCTCCCCCTTGTGAGGACCACCCTCCCGCAACACTCCAAGGGCCCCGACCTCAGCTTCCAACTCTCAACTTCCGCTCTCACCTCAACTGGCCTGGTGACGCCAGCTCCTTCTTCAAACGCTAGGCCACGCCTTCCCTGACCCCTGTCCCCTCTGGGACCACTCCACTGCCTCGACACTCAGCTCCCTCCAGGACCCTCGCCACCGCCCCCACCCATACCCCACCCCCGGGCTGAGCAGGCGCCCGCCGGCCTCGCCCTGAGCTCTGGTCCTCGACCCGCCCAGGTCTGTGCGGCACTTTCGCTCCCCTGTGCCTCGCCTGCCGCATCTCCGACGACTTCGGCGAGTGCTGCTGCACGCCCTACCTGCCCGGAGGCCTGCACTCCCTGCGCACGGGCATGCGCGAGCGCTACCACATCCAGGTGCGCACCGGGCGGGAACCGGGAATGCGAGGAGCAGGGCGCCGGGACCCTCCTCCCGGGGCGCGGGCAGCGCTCCTGACCTCTCTCTCCTACCCTCCAGGGCTCCGTTGGGCATGACTGGGCGGCCCTCACCTTTTGTCTGCCCTGCGCCCTCTGTCAGATGGCACGGGAACTGAAGATCCGAGGGTAAAGCCTTTCCCGCCTTCCTCCCACTTAGCTGCTGCTCACACCTGGCGTCTTCTGATCCCTTCAGGAAGCGTCTGCCTTGCCGCCCCTGTCCCGCTGCCAAACATACACCCACAGTAAAAACCTGAAAACCAGCCCCGCCTATGTCCCTTCTGTCCCAGGAAAGGAATCTGGGTGGAGAGGGAGGTTTGGCGATGGAGGTGGGGACACAGGAAGAGTGCTCAGGGTGGACGGGAGACTTGCACCCTGGAGGACACTATGGAATGACTTCGGCTTTGGGGAGTCTGCCCTCTGAGCCCCAGCACCCTCACCTAACCAAGTAAAACCACTGCACTTAGCTGCAGATCCCCTGTCTGAAATTTTGCCCACATCCTCAAAGTATGCAAAACCAAGAAGGGAGTTCTGTTACTATAGACAGGCAAGTTAGGCAGAAGACAGCAGGCAGCTAGAGAGGCACTGGGTCCAAGACAGAGCCAGGATGACCAGGCCTTGGTCTGATAAGCAGGAGCCAGAGGTCGAGAGTTAACAAGAACCCGGTGGACAGTTAAGTCCAGGGATGTAACAAGTGAGGTATGGAGCAAGGTGATGGTGGATGTCCACTGTGACAATTTCTGCTCCTATTGAAAAATGTTTTGTTCCTTCTCACTTTTTTTGTTTTTGTTTTTGTTTTTGTTGTTTTGAGACAGGATCTCGCTATGTAGCCAAGGCTGGCCTTGAATTTGCCAAGTAGCCCAGGCTGGCCTCAAACTTTTTTTTTTTTTTGGTCTTTTTGAGACAGGGTCTCACTATGTAGTTCAGGCTGGTCTTGAGCTTACTTTGTAGCCTAGGCTGGTCTCGAACTCACAATGATCCTCCTGTCTCATCCTCCTGAGTGCTGGTATCATAGGTGTGCGCCACCACACCAGGCCTGGCCTCAAACTTTCATTGATCCTCCTGCCTCAGTCTCCTGTGTGCCAAGCTTCACTTTGTTCTTTTAGTGAACCAGGTAGGATAGAGGCCAAGAGGCAACTGCAGACGTACACTTGCTACATGCCTCAACTACTTAGAGGCCCATTTCTAGTTTAAGTAAGTTTTTTTTTAGTCCTACAGGTTGACTTTAGTTTGACTTGGAATGGTCTGAGCCCTGGTCATGTTTTTTTATAAAAACTAGATAGCCAGGGATATAGCTCAGTAGCATAAGCACCTGCCTGGCAAGTGCAAGGTCCTGAGTTTGAGCCCCAGTACCAAAAAGAAATTACTGCTGTCCTATTAAAACTAGACAAAGAGTCACCATGGCAACCCATTTTCAGGTCCCCTCCCCACTACTGGGAACTATTCCTCTCTTCCTAATAAACATTCCTTCTGTCTGCCTCCCTTGTCCTGTAGTCTATTCTCTGACTTCATGAGACACAGACCAAGGTTACTTCATTATTCTGGCAGAGTCCAGGCACTAACATTCAAAGAAGAAAATTTAGGAATGCTCTCCCCTGCTCGTTCAGCACCTATGGACATTTGGCCTTCACACTTCTAACAGGCTTGAGGCACTTTTGCCTCCAAAGCAAACAACTGTCAAACTTAAGGCTCTCTGGAGCTGAAACGAATTCTGAAGGGTTATCCAGTTCAATCAACCCTTTTTTCGAGCTGAGCATTAAGAGCAGACATCTAAGGGGGCAGGGATGTAGCTCAGTGGCACAGTGCTTGCCTAGCAAACATGAGGTCCTAAGTTCAATTCCCAGTATCAAAAAAAAAAAAAAAAATCAGTTGTGTATCATCTGACCACAAAACTCTACCTGTGAGAAACTAATCACTCGTCTCCTGTATAAACCACTCCTAAATCAGCTTCCTGGCAAGACAGCTCTTTAAGATGCTGGCCCTGTAGGGCCACTATCTTACCCACTAGCTCACTGTAATAAAGTTCTATTCGTACCACCAACTTGCCTCTCTGGGAGATAGAGCTAGGGCACTGGGGATTGAATCTAGGACCTTCATACTGAGCTATATCCCCACCCTTTATTTTCTAGAGGCAGGGTCTCACTGAGTCACGAAGTTGCTGAGTTGCCCGGGCTTGGCTTGAAATTTTGATCCCCTTACCTCAGCCTGCCAGAGTGCTCTGGTTTCAGGCATGCGGCTCCACACCTGGCTCTGCCTTCCCTCTTGACAAATTGGCTGCCACTGTGCTAGGCGGACAAAGGTTTTGCCCGGTAACATTTACTCAAGAGCAACTGGCAGACTACAGAGTATTCAGGTCTCAAAACTGGACAGACTTGGGCTCCAATCTGAAAACTTTGCCCCTTACCTTATCAGCTGTTGGTCCTTCCTGAGCCTGCTTTTTCTCCTGCGGGTAAGAATACCCCATATATCAAAAGGCTACTATGAGACCAGGAAGTGGGACAGATGAAAGCATGATGTAAGGAAATCGTTATTGCTAATATTACTGCTATGGTTGATGCATTGTGTCACCTTGCAAAGTTTAGAAAATTAACTAAGTGACTCAGCGGAGGGGCCAGGGTCCTCACTTTGTGGACATCCTGAACCTGTGCAAGAGGAGGTCACAGAGATGGCATGAGTGCTACACCGGCCCTAGGGGCTGGTAGCCTGCTTACAATAAGAGGCTTGTGCCCTGCTTTTTTGCACTTGCCACTTTTGCTGTCTTCTGCCGCCTTGAGCTGTTGCCCCTGTGCCCTGCCACCCTGCCTCGGAGCCAGCTGATTATGGACTGAAACTTCCACAAACTGTGAGCTAAATAAACCTTTTCTCCTTTAAGTTTGAGTGTGGGGTATTTGGTCCCAGGAACAAGAGAAAAGTAACCAAGACAATCACTATTACATTATTTATAGAACTACCTCTGTGTTAATAAGACATTGGTATTACTTGCTATGATCCTCCTCGGCTGCTCCATCCCACCACTGAATAGCAGCTTCACTTAGAGTACCTCGGGGCCTCCTCAAACATAGCATGTGCGAAACCCAGCTCCTAACCCTCCCTCCCTCCTCCTCCACATTCTTCTCACCTCAGGAAGCTGCAAGCTCCACCCTCCCATTGCTAAGTCACTACCTCCCTCACCCAGCACGGAGCTGCCAGCAAAGTGTGTTGGCTCTACTTTCAGGACACATCCAGGATCTCACCACTGCTCCCCACCTTGCTGCCCCGCCCTCCTCAACCTGAAGGAGTGCAGTGGCTCCCTTGCTGGGCTTCCCCACAGAGGGCTCCTTTGAACACCTAAGTCGGATCACACACCTCTGTGCTCACAATCCTCCCATGGCTCTGTCCCCTGAAAGTAAGAATCTTCATTGTGGCCCAAGGACTCTCAGGAACTGGATCTTACTTGCTCTGAGACCTTGGCTGATTTCTGTCTTCCCTTGACTCTTTCTGCTCCAACCACGAGTCTGTTTTTTCTAAAATGCTAGGCACACTTCTACCTCAGGGCCCTTGCACTGGCTATTCCCCTGAGCTTTGAATGCTCTTCCCTCAGGTGTTATGTTTCCTCCCTCCCTCCCTCATATCATCTTATGAGAGAGGCTCCCCTTCCTGCCTTACATTAAATAGAGAGTGCCAACTGACCTTTCTAGTCACTCTCTAATATACTACAGCATTTACTTACTACTAGGCACCTCACAGCTTTATCAGCTCTGTGAGGGCAGGGACCTTGTCCACTGCTATGTCCTCAGCACCTGGGACATTGCAGGGCCCACTGTAGCTGATCCTAACTGGATGACATTGCCTTAGAAAAATGACTTTAGAGATGATGTTGGGGTGACGGAGCTTCAGGCTTGTGTCAGAATCTGATTTGCTCCTAATTAGTCCCGAGTTCATAGGCAAGCGATTTAGCTTTCTAGCTACAAAACAGGAGAATAATTCTCCCAAGGATGATTCTGGGAAGATTAAAGATTCATGCCAAGCACCCAGCACAGTGCCTGGGAGGCTGCAGACCTTGCCAAAATGCCCCCTTGTCTGAAGGCCCCAGGGCACTGGCAGACACACACACGGATTAGAAACCAGGCCTCTGGCATCCTATGCCAGGCTTCCTCTAACCCTCCACAAGTCTCCTGCATTCCAGTGCATCCAGGGAGAATCAAGAATGGAGAAGTTGACACAGAGGGAGGATGGACGGACACCGTGTGGCATTTGTGCAGAGGCATGCATGGGTCAGGAACAGGAGTCAGTGGCAGAGTGGCTCTGTATCCCCCAGGAAAGGCCCAATCACAGCACAAATGCTCTCAGGAAAGCAAAGTCACAAGGAGACCACTGAACTTTATCCAAGGAGTTGAAGCATAACACAGGTCTTTTTTTTTTAATGGTGGTGGTACTGGGGATAGAACCCAAGGCCTTCACAATGAACTACATCCCAAGTCTCCCTCCACCACTTTTAAAAATCTTGAGACAGGGTCTCACTGAGTTCCCTTGGCAGGATTTGAATTTGTAATCCTCCTGCCTCAGCCTTTCTCAGTGCTGGGATTATAGACTTGGGCCACTGTGCTCAGCTGGGGAGTCCTTCCTGGTTAGAGCAAAGTCTCCGCTGGCTTGGGACTCCCTGTCTTTGGGCAGAATGACCTGCTACTCTCTGATCCTGGGTTGATCAAGTTTGCCTTACTTTTGGGAAAAAATTAGTTTGAAGACCCTTGTGCCCACTCTGCTGGGATAGGTCTCAGCTATGTCAACCCATGCTAAGTTGAACACACCTTTCACAGAGGCATGACAGGCTGTAGTCAAGAGATGTGAGTTTTGGAGTCAGACAGCTAGGGTTTAAATAGCAGCTGACACTTGACAACTAAATTTTGCCTCTCGTCTGCAAAATGGTGATAACACGGTTCCTACCTAACACCATTGTTGGAAAGATCCAATAAAATTAAGCAAACAATCGAGCACATAGATTGTCAAGTTCATAGTCACATCTCGGAGGTTAGGTGCTATTGTCCAATCCTAATAGCAAAACTCCCATGTGGTCAAAGTAATCCCTGAAAATTCCCTCCATTGCCCACCAAGTCTGAAAATACTGTCACTCACAGTCTACATTGGAGACTCACAGACTCCTTAATCTTAATAGTGCCGTGTCCTTGGCTGATCGCCTGAAGCAACAGGCTTGTGCTTAGGGGCTGAGCTGTGGAGGAGGCACCCCGCTGAGCGCCCCCAGCAAGATGCTCACCGTGAGTCAAGGCTGAAAGACACAGATTTCTGGCTCTCTCCCACCTTCATACTCGGGCTTTTGCTTGCCCAGATTGGGAGAAAGAACGGCTCCCATAATGGATCTGGTTTTGATCTTGAGAGTGTACTTTAACCAGAGAGAGCTCAACATGTTAGGACCTTGTCTCAGATTCCATACTGTCCAGTTTGAACTCTTCGGTACCAGAATAAAACCTGTGCTCAGGACCGAGGGAGTCTCTGCCTGCCCCTCTTAGCCAAACTTGGGAGTCCCTGTGGCAGGGACCCAAGAGAAGTCAAAGGCATCTCTATCCACAGCTCTGCTCAGGACCAACCCCCTTCCCCCCAGGGCATTCATACTAAGCTATATTCCCAGCCCTTCTTGAGACAGTCTCATTAAATCACCCAGATTGAGCTCAAACTTGTGATCCTCCTGCCTCAGCTTTCCAGAGTACTGGGATTACAGGTGTCCACCACCATATCGTTCCATCCATCCCTTCTGAGGAGCAAAATCTCCTGTCAGGCCCACCTCTCACCATTCAGGAGCCAGACCCAGGCCGCTCAGTTTATAGGTGGCATCAGGATGCACATTCATCCCAGTTACCAGCACACAGATCACAATCAGACACCTGGGTCTTCGCCACACTTTATTTGTTCACTCGCCCCCCTCCTCTTCAAACATGGCCCCAGCTGCCTCTGACATGCACACATTGGGGGCCTCTTGGACAGGGGCGCCTAGGGAGGGGAAGATGCAAGGCTCAGCCCCTCCAAGGACCAACATAGCAGGGAGAGGCTGCAGTCTTTCGAAAGAGCCCCAAATCTAGAAAGCTGGCTAGATTGGAGGAGGGGGCCCTCAAGTGGGAGAGGAGCTCAGAGGTCCTAGGAGGTGGCTTGGGTGGGGTGGCCTCTAAGTCATCAAGGCCTCGCCCTCTGGAAGAGAGCTGAGTGAAGACCCCACCCCATCCCTCTCAGCTTCGGCACCCCCACCCCCACCGATGCCCATACCTGCCTGGCGGGGGCGTCTCACAGTTTTCCTTCTTCCAAGGCTCCCTACCAAGAAGCCCTGTTCCTGCGTCACTGGGTGACTTTGGTTCTAGGGTCAGGCAGTGCCTGACTACTGGGCTTTGTCCCTTGACCCCAGGGGTGGCAGCGGCAGCAGCTTCCTGCTCTCACTCACTGCGGGATGGTCAGTGTCCCTCCTCAGCCGCCATCCTCACCAACACTTTCAGCTTCCTGCACTCAGTTCCTTCTGTTAAAACACACAGACAGCTAGCCCTGACCGAAGGTCCCAAAGGTTTCTTATATCAAACCTAGGTGTTCATCTTGCCATGCCCACCTCCCCATCCTAATGAATGACCCCGTCAGCAGAGGCTGCAACGCCAGGGTCACCCTGGATGAGTCTTACTTCTCACCGACATCCACACCCTGAGTTTTCCACTCATCCCGCGCCTGACCCTGACCTTCCTCGGTGCCATCGCCCCACCCGGCCCACTATCACCCCTCGTCCGCCTGCTGCCTCTCCTGCTCTCTCTGCCCCACTCCCCACACCACAGCTAAAGAGGCACGGGCCCTCCCACCCTGCCTCACAAAACCACCCAACAGCTTCTTATTACCCTTGGGGTAAAACCTAAGACCCCTGCCCAGGGCCCAGAAGGTTCTGACCATCCCCAGCCTCACTCATGTCTTCCTATTTAGCTGGCTGAGAAGCACATTTTCTGGTCCTTCCAACAAGCTGGTTTCCACCTCCAGGACTCTGCTCTGCAGTTCCACCTGCTGGGAACTCGTCCCAAAGCTCTTCCCATGGCCAGTTCCTTTCTTCCCCAGTGAAGCTTTGCAGAATGCAAATTGGCTTTACCCCACAATCCTTCACCACCACATCCTGCTCAGCTCTCCTAACATCTGTCCATCTCTGAAACCCTGCTTTTCTGTGTGCACGTGTGCAGACTGTCTCCTTTCACTAGAACCTAAGTTCCACGAGGTCAGAGAATCTTCTCTCACTGCCTGCTTTTGCTCTGTGCCTACAACAGTGCCTGGCACAAAGATGGATTCAGTAAATAGATGCTGAATGCAGAACAAAGGGGGACCCGGGGGAAGGGAGCCAGTGGTCTCTGAGGAGCCAGTATCCAGGGGCCCTCAGTCCAAGGGGGCCCCATCAGGTAAGTTGGCTGCTGTGGTTGAGGACACTCTGCAGGTCAGAGGGACATACTGGTGAGGTTGTCCTGGCTCAAGAGTCCCTTCCGGCCTGCACCAGCCCCATGTCCACTGCCCCCTGCACCCCCGCCGCCCCCACAGTACTCATGCAGCCTGTGTCGCAGTGTGACAAGGGCTGACCCCAGGCAGGCTCCATTGGGTGCATGGGGCCCGCCAGGCAGCTGGAGCAGCAGCGTGGCCACACCGGCCATGCCATCTTCCGTGGGCTCAAGGGTGATCGGCCCAGCTCGAAGGCCAGCAGTCGTGGAAGGGATGGCCGGTGGGCAGCAGCCCCCTCCCATAGGTCCCCAGGGGCCACCGGCCCCTGTCAGCAGCAGGGGTGCCAGGAAAGGCTCAGAGCGACGGAATGCAGGCGGTGGGAGCCCTGCTGGCTTCCAGGCAGGGGCCGGGGCAGTGGGGTCTGGTGGGAAGCAGACAGTGACCTTGGCAAAAGGGCGGCTGGCCATCTTGGTCATCTCTTGCAGGTGCCGGCGCTGCTCCTGCCGCTGGTCCAGGGCCTGCTTGGCCTTCCAGAGAAGCACACAGAGAGAGAGGAAGAGGAAGAAGCAGGAGAAGAAGACCGAGAAGAAAACAAACAGGTCGATGTGGGCCTGGTCCTGCCGGAAGAACAGCAGGCCCTGTGAGTCAGCTGAGCCATTGGCACCGGGCCCACGAGGGTCCCCTACACCCAGCAGCAGCAGGTAGAAACGGCTGGACTTGAGGGCGTGATGTTCATGAGGGTAGGTGATGACCAGCCGGTCCCGCACTCCTCGGACCACCAACACCGCCGATGGCTCCGTCACTGTCACGTAGGTAATCAGGCCCCGTGGCCATACCTCCCGTACCCGTGGCTCTGGGGGTGTGCCTGGCCCACTTCCAGCCCCTGGTCCTCCAGCGTCCCCAGCCACGCGGGGCCCGCCATCAGCAGGAGGTGGGGGAGGGGGAGGGGGAGGGGGAGGCTGGATGTGTACAGTGTGGACACCGGTGTCAGGGGCCACTCGGACCACAAAGGTGTCATAGGAGGTGGAGACGTAGAGGTCCACAGCACCAAAGGTCACATCCAGTGTCAAGCGTATGTCCACGTTGGTGAATTTGGGCTGCACACCAAAGAGGACAGTGCGGCCAGGACCCAGGGCCCGGCGCTTAGGCTCGTGGAAGCAGTTGGTCTGGGAGGTCGGGTCCAGGCAGCACTCCTGCTCCACCGAGATGAGGCGGTAGCACTGCTGGCCACCGAGCGGGCTCCCGTGGAAGGACTCCCGGCACTTGGCGCACTGTGGGCGGGGCAGGGGTGTGGGAAGTGTCAGGGCTGAGCTCAGGCAGGGCTGTCCCCCAGATACAACTAATACCTGTGCCTGACGTAAGCAGCCTCTGCCCTAAGGCTTCACCAGTGCCCTGGCCACGCCCCCAGGATATCCCAGCCGCAGTGTGACCAGCACCAGAACCTCACATTCTAGCACGGCTGTCCCAGGTGTCGCCCCCAGTGAATGGATTCTGTCACTTTGGAAGACAGACCCCAAAAGACCTCAGTTTTGAGAATCAATCCATTGTCTTTTTGTCTTAAACTACTGAGATAGGTTTTCTGGCATTGGCAACCTTCAAGTTATGACTATCTGTAATGCAGACTTTCTATACCAGTCTGGGTTTTCAACATCAGTGCCCAGCTGAATGAGACTCAGAAACAGTCTAATAAGTACACCTTGATCCAAGATCACAGACTCAGAACCATGTTGTTGGTCTTGCCCCTTTGGGGGTAGTGTGGACACCTTAGTCCCTAGCTCCCTTCTCCAGCCATACCTGATACTTGTAGCAGTCTCGGCGGTCATTGGGGGAGCTTCCCTGGCATGTGCCTGTTTCTGTATTGTTTTGACACGGGCAGCCCGTCCCATCCTGCTCATTACAGGTATCTGCATGACCATTACACTGGCATCTGAGGATAGGGGAGAAGACTGGGTCAGGAGCTCTCACGATGTCACGGGTGGGCTTAACTGTCAGCGTGACTGGCTTGAAGGCCCCCTGTGGGATTGGTGGGGCACACTTCTGGGTATGCCTGGGTGGGTCAAGGTATAACCTTGGACACCATCCTGGTCTGCAGCCTTCCCCCTCTGGCTCTGTCCCCTGCTGTGCTTCCTGTCCTCCATGAACTAAGTGTCTTTACTCTGCCATGACTTCCACCAGGATGTTTCTGCCTTGGAGCTGGCTGACCATGGGCTGCATCCCCTGAAACTGAGCTAAATTTAACCTCTCTTTCTTTACCTTGTGCACATCAGGCATTGTGTGAGGCTGACTATTAATGCATGGGGCCTCTGAGGCTCACAAAGGTCAGGCCAACTGCCCAAGGCCACAGAGACATTAAATGGCAGTCAGGGCTGGGCCCTAGGTTGAACTGACCTGAGTTACCCACACATTCAGAAATATGGGAACTCTGCTAGAAGTTGTTTCAAGACCTCCTTCTTCAACAGCCCTCTCCTCTTGCCAGTCTGTCTCACCAGGGCTGCTCTGTAGCCTACACCTCAGTGAGGACCTCTGAGGGAGGGTGTTTCTCATCTGAGCCCAGCCCATCCCTCCACCCCTGCCCTGGCTGAGGTCCCTAGGAACTTCATCCTCTTCTGATTGACAGAAGAAGACTGGGGAGGAGGCTCTGCTTGAGAGCCATTCCTACGGAGACAGGTGAGGGCCTGGCCTTGCTCTCACTTGGTACACTTTCCGTCAAGGAGGAAGTAGCCATGTAGGCAGCTCTCGCATTTGTCCCCATAGCTGTTATTCTGGCAGTTCACACACACAGCTTCATCTTCACTAGGACCCTCAGTCACCCAGTTTTCAACCTGGCCAAAGTAGGAAATATGATCACAAAAAGGCATGGACTATCCCCTCATCCTTCAGATCTGGGAGTCTAGGCCCAGCCTCCTCCCTCAGACCCGGGGGTCCGGGCCCGGCCTCCTCCCTCAGACCCGGGGGTCCGGGCCCGGCCTCCTCCCTCAGACCCGGGGGTCCGGGCCCGGCCTCCTCCCTCAGACCCGGAGGTCCGGGCCCGGTCTCCTCCCTCAGACCCAGGAGTCTGGGCCCCAGCATCTTTCACCTCCTCTGGATCCAGTGAGTACTTTTCAGGCTCCCTCCTGGCCATTTCAAGCTCCTTCCTGGAGACGCAGACGTGGCTGTTGCCCCGACAGAAAGCGTGGCAGGGCCGGCAGGTCCCGCCCCCCACGGCTGAACCCACAAACAGTGGGAGGCACTGCTCACAGTGGCTGCCCTGGGAACCCAGGTCAGAATGATCAGAAGGGTTGAAGAATCATAAGGTAGGGGGACATAAGAGATTGGCACTTGGTATGGGCCACCTCTGCCTATCTGTGTTCAGCCCCACTTTTTCACTTGCTTACTTTTAGCACTAATTCTCAAGTTCAAAAGGCCCTCACAATCAAGTATGCTGGTGCGGACATGTAATCCCAGCTGTTTGCAGAGGCTGAGGCAGGAAGATCCCAATTTCAAGGCCAACCTGCTTGAGGAACTTAGCAAGACTGTGTCAAAATAAAAAATAAAGAAGGGTTGGAGATGCAGCTATGTAGCTCTGTGTGAAGGCCCTGGGTTCAGAAATACCCAGTTCCAGAAAGAGAGAGAGAGAGAGAGAGATGCTCTTCTCTTCACACACCTGTCTTCCTGCCCCAGCCCACAATCTGTCCACTACTATGGTTCCCCCCAGAGGCTTCCACGCCTTTCTGGGCCATGCTCTGCTACTGTTTCCCTGCGCCTGGCTTACAAAGACTCAGAATGAGAAGGGCTGAAGGTGCCGCTCAGTGGCAGAGCATGGCCTACCACATGGGAAGCCATGGGTTCGATCCCTTGAACCATAGAAAACAAGAGAACCGTGTCCAGAGCACAGGCCAAAGGCAAGCAAGGGCCTGGGCCCCAAGATCGGGGTCTGAGGCCCAGGGCGGCTCACCTTGGTGTGGTTGCGGCAGAGCAGGCAGTGGTCTCGGGCTCCCACGCCGGCACACTCACTGTGACGATTGCAGCGACATTCTGTGGAGCAGTTGCGGCCCACAAAGCCGAAGTGGCAGCGGCAGTGGTCGGGCTCCACGCAGGAGCCGTTCACACAGCCCTGGGCGCACACCGGGCGGCACAGGCCCGTCACGCTGTGGGTAGGAATGGGGATCAGGGGAGATGGCTAGGGCAGGAGCTCACCTCTCCTTTCCTGATCAATCCCACTGCCTCCCTGCCACGGCTCTGCTCAGACCTTACCCCTCGCTGCTCCCCAAGTACTCCCCATCCAGGCCCGTGAAGCCCTGTCCACCCACGGCCCGGCCACAGCCTCACTTGTCCATGGTGTAGCCCATCTTGCAGCTGCACTCGTAGCCGTGGGGCTGATCGTGGCAGTTCTGGGTCTCATTGCAGTCATGGTGCCCGTTCGCACACTCATCCTCAGGGGGGCAGGACAGGAAGGCCCAGGATGCCCCAGGATGCCCACAGGTCAGCCCTGACCCCAGAGATTCAGGGCTTCACCTGGGTGCTTCTGCCCCACTTGTGCCCAGCCACCCAGGTGCCCTGCGCGTGAGCCATACATTGAGACTCCCCCAGCAGTGCCCTGTGCTCTCCGCACCGCACCCCAGCCAGCTCCCCTGCCACTCCGAATCCCTCTCACCATCACGGGGGCCGCTGAGTCCACCTTCCATGCAATGGCCACCCCCATCCTGGGCCCCCAGGGCACACCAGCCGCAGTGGGGGCGTCGCAGGCACAGGGCACACTGGGTGGCCTGAGCACAGCCCAGGGAGCAGCTCTCAGGTCCCCGGAGCAGCCTCCCGCAGCCTCCGGCCATGCATCGAAGGGGCAGGTAGGAGGGGCTCAGACACTGCAAGAGGGGAAGCAGGGCAGGGCAGGGGCGGAGAGAGGCAGGGGAAGTGGGTCAAACAGCACTGTGGCGCTCTCCCCAGGATGCACCCTCCTGAGGGCCTCCCCTCCCAACCGACCAGCTGGGCTCCCTCTCAAGCCTTTGTAACCAGGTATCAGGACTAGAAGTTGGGCCAGGGAGGTCCAGAAGTGGGAAGATCGCGCAGACCTGGGCTGGAGGAATGTGTGGATGAACAAGTGACAGGCAGATGAAGAGGGCACGGAAGGGCAGAAAAAAGCAGGTACACAAAGGGGCAGAGATGAGACCTCACCTACAGGCAGCAGTGAGGCCGCTGTGAGCCACCGCCTCCACCCCCTGGCAAGACCCAGTGCACTGCCTTTATTGGTGCTGGGGCTGGAACCCAGGGCCTTGAGCGTGCTGGGTGAGTGCTTTACCGCCGAGCTACACCCACAGCCCCTGACTGACTACACTTTCTAGCCCCGCTCAGGCCACTCCTGTTTCCTACCTACCGATAAAGGCAGGCAAGGTCCTAGACAGAGACAGAGTTTCAAGAGTCGGGTTACAAGCCACAGGTGCTTAGACAAACCTGGACCCAGCTCCTGGGCAAAAAAATGTCTCACGCTCCAGGCTGAGAAGCTGAGATCTGGGTGAGGGGCCAGGCAGCAACACAAAAGCCACCGTTTCTGCTTGGACCCAGGCCACACACACGAGGGACCAGACCCTTGGGACCTGACCTCAGTATATAAGAGCATTTTATTTACTGCTATGGCCTTAAATGAAGTAGAAGAGGGATTAATCTGGGTTGGCTGACTGAAAGCACTTAAGAAAAAGCAAAGCAACTGTGGAATCATGAAATAGAAAACCCTGACTGCTATGGCTGGAGGTCTGAGCCCACTGAGGGCTGAGCTGGCCAGAGGCAGATTCGCTGCCAAGGAGTCTATATTCCTATGCCTTGGGCATGTAACAAATTCTGTGTTCTTTTTCCTGTTTTATTTTTCGGCAGTACTGGGGATCAAACCCAGGGCTTCTGGCATGCTAGGCAACTGCTATACTGCTGAATTACATTTCTAGCTCCCTTTTCCTAAAAAAGTTTTTTTCTCTGCCAGGCTGGGCTTTCAGAACTAAACCGAAGGCATAACTGGCAGATCGGGGGGTAATGTGTGTGGGAAGGGGACGAGCACCCTGAGTCCTCAGAGCCACACAGCACCTTTTGCAGTGACCCGCCTAGTAGTAAATGCAAAAATGCCCAACAGAATACACTTCATTCTCTGTGTTCTTGGAAAAGACATGTAAACTCAGGATCACAGTTTATCTGCAACAGCAGGATCCCAGTTTATCTGCTCACCTACCACACAGCTTAACAGAGCACCCAAGAAAGGTGTTCAGATGAATTTGTGGGAGGGAGGAAGAGGAGGAGGGAAGGAGGCAGGCCAGGAGGACAGCACTGGGTCCCTGGTCCAGGTTCTGATGTCAAAGCAGTCCCAAAGAACAATGCCAGATGTTCAAATCTGGCAATCTTCAAGCTAAATCACAGCAGGTCTGACCTGCACATCTTTTACACTTGGTCTGTGTGGTGGTATTTTTAAAACACTCAAACCAGCTATGTGGTGGCACATGCCTGTAATCCCAGCACTCAGGAGGCTGAAATAAGAGGACTGCACATTCAAGGCCAGCCTGGATTACAGAATAAGACCTTGTCTTTAAAAAAAAAAAAAAAGCAGCAGGTTGTGGCAGCACACACTTACAATCCCAGCACTCGGAGGCTGAGCAAGGGAGATGGCTGTGTGGTTAATGCTACATAGGGAGCCTGGGCTACACAGTAAGTTTAAGAACAGCCTGGACTACATAATGAGATCTTGTCTCAAACAAAACAAAACAAAACAAAACAAATCCAAGCCAATACCTTAAAACTAGGAGATGTCATAGAAGTCAGATGATCTGGCAAAGTGCCCTCAAATTTCACATGCACCATCAACTTTGTGCTGTGTGGCCCTCTGGGCAGGCTGTGCCCTCCAATTCACTGCCCACCACGTCCTCCTGCCTCCCTCCTCACCATCTACTCATCTTTTTCACTGCCCATGCCCTTCAGGCATCTGATCCTGGAAGAAACAGAAGTTCTAGAAGGAGGTATAATGCCAACTGGTGCTCTGGTGTGGCTGTCTGGTCCCAGGAGCCCCCATAAAGACTATCACAAAAATCTGGAGAATTTTTAGGAAGGACTTATATTGCCAGAAAGACCCCAGGTTTGGAGATGAGAGGCCCCTGCTTTTGCAGATCAATGCTGTGGGAGCCTTTGCCCTTCTGCTATATTTCGAACCCCTGGGGAACGCTTAAAGGGATCCCCCAGGAGTTGTCTCACACAGTGGAGACTGGGAACCCTCCCAGTGGGCACAACTGGAGACAACCAGACTGGCCTTCGCAGCACTGCTCCTTATAAGAGCAGCAGCACTGGCTCAGTAGCCGTGGCTGTGGCCCATAGCTCAAGAGGCTGAGGCAGGAGGACTGTAAATTTGAGTCCTGCCTGGGCAACCCAGCAAGAACCTGTCTCAAAATAAAAAAGAAAAAGGCTTAGCATGGGAAATTACTCACTTAATGTCAAAGAGCTAGGAAGTGGTAAGGCTAGATTCAAACCCAGGTCCAGCTGAGCTGGGAACCTGAGCTTTTAATCTCACAGCAAATGAGCCAATATGCTGCTGCCAGGTGGGGCTCCTGCCCTACGTGCCTCTCTCCCCTGTGCCCCGCCCTCCTGGGCTGGAGCACGCAGGAAGCAGCACGGGTTTCTTTGTATACACAAAAGCTCTAATGGCAACTGTCCTGTCCCCTCCGCACTGCAGGTCCTGGGTGACGGGGCGAGTGGGCTGCGGCGCAGCGAGCAGGCACCTCCACTGGGTCGTGCACAATTAAAGTATGAGAGGAATACACAACAGTGGGGCTCAAACCCGCTTCTTGCCAGATGTGACAGAGGAATGTGAATGAAATGCCTCTGTCCACCACAGACATAGCTGAATCGTGCTACATAGACACATTTTTTGAACTAATTTTCTGGAAACGGAGAGGATATAGTGGGCACTCAGGGCCAACTGTCCTGGACACATGGTGCACCTCCAACAACCACCTCTCCGGCCACAGACACAGCCTAGGGCCTGCCCTGCCCTGTTTGAGCCCTGCGCGCCTAAGCCTCCCTGGCACACCTCGTCCAACCAAGGCTGGACGCCTAACTCAGGAGCAGGGTCAGAACTTCTCCTTGGGAACAAGAGCTGACCGCAGAGGTGGCTGTGACCCTGAAATTAAGAGAGGTAAGTGAAACGGGGCCCAGGCTGTCACTTGAGGCCCAGTGTGTTGATGATCAAGCCAAGGAAAATCAACAAATCCAGTTGTGCAGAGAGCCACTGTGGGTTACAGGCTACAGCATCAAGAGCAACAAAGGAACAGCACTTCTTGTTCTCAGATTTCATCAAATACCCTCAATTCTTTTAACAAAAGGAGCTTCAGGATGGTCTGAGGTTTTTCGTTTTTTGTTTTTTTCTTTTGAGACAGGATCTCGCTCTATAGTGGCAGACCGCCCTTGAACTCACTTAGGCTGGCCTCAAGCTCACAGCAATCCGCCTATCTCAGGCTCCCAAGTGCTAGGATCACAGGTGTGCAGGGTTGGCAGGGTTGTCTGTTTCTTGGTGACACTGAAAGTTACCAACGTAGGGAGAGAGGGAGAAGGAAACAGGAGGAGGAGCCTGAGGAGACACGGCACTGAGAGTCACGGAACGCAGCAGCGCAGTGGTGCGTGCCTGTGATCCCAGCACTCCCACGTCACAGAGACAAGCCCCCCAGACACTTTAGCGACTTTATTCAAAATAAAAATAAGGGGGGCTTGGATGTAGCTTAGTGCAAAGGCCTTGGGTTCAATCCCTAGTACCAAAGAGAGTGAGTGAGTGTGTGTGTGTGTGTGTGTGTGTGTGTGTGTGTGAGAGACAGACAGAGGGGATGAGTGAGAGCTGGAGACCAAGAGAGCAGGGGAGTCAGGAGGTCTGCACAGTAGCGTGGCCAGAAAAACAGCCGGGCAGTCACAGGATGAAGGAAGGAAGACACAGTGGGGGGAGGGAGAAAGAAGACAGTGGGGCTGGAGCTACGACGGAGACGGAAGAAGGAAGAGGACAGAGGAAACACGAAGGCCAGCGCCAGGCAAAGAGGCCAGAGCAGTACCTGTTGGAGGCTGCTGCTCCAGACACAGTGTTGCCACCCCCCATCTGCACCCTTGGAGTCCAGGCAGGAGGTGCAGTTGGGCAGGAGGTGACAGGGTGTGGGGCAAGGCAGTGGGGGCGACGATTCCACTGGCATTGGGGACACATTTAGCAGAGAGTGGCTGAAGCATGTCCAGTCGTAGGTGGGCTGCACTGAGAGGATGCGGCGGGTCTCCCCTGCAGTCAGGGGCACGGAATGAGTATCCAGTGGTCAGACCAGGGGACCAGGCCCCAGTTCTCTTCTCTCAGACCTGGGGGTCCAGGCCCAGCCTCCTCCCTCAGATCCACGGTCCAGGGCCCCAAACACTCTCAGGGACCGAGCACTTCAGCTCACCTGTCCTCTTGAACTGCCGCGTCCACATGCACTTGCCCTCCCGCGTGCACTGCTCGCAGTCCGCAGCCCCACACGCAGCCTCCGAGCAGTTCCCGGCCCAGAAGACCTCTCGCTGGTTGATGCGACAGTCATTCTCTGAGGTGCAGGAGCCATTGCGCCCGATGCAGGCACCCTCGGGGCAGTTGGTACACCACTTACAGCGGGGGGCAGACACCTAGTGGGAAAAGACAGGCTCGGCAGGGTCTGCAGGGCCCCCAGGGCCCCTCTTGACCCAGCTCTTCCCAACCAGCTACAGCCAAAGGGCTTGGTGGTTCCTGAGACCCCGGGCTGGGTTGGGCAGCTGCGCAGAGTGGGGGCCAGGACCTCCCTGCCTCTGTATCTCCTGCCCAGGCCATCTACCTCTCCATCTCCAGGCTGCAGGGTCCGGGGATGGCGGGCCAGGCACTCACTGCAGGTCCGGAGCCGTCGGCATTCCTCCGGGGAGCGAGGCATTGGGGAGCAGGGGGACCCCCCACAGCCTAGCCTGGAGGGCAGGGGGCCTGGCTCACTCACTCCTGGCCAGGCCCCGACCTCCTACTTCCTATACATCCCCCTGCCCTCCACACCAGGACCCCAGCTGGACTTGCCACAGACCTCCTGCCCCTGGTCTACACACCCCACGTCCACCTGTCCCCAGGCTGCAGACAGCAGGTAAGACGCGTCTTCCCGCCCTTTGGCCACTGTGGCCTTCTGTCCCCTGAACGTCTCTCCAACTGTCCCCTCCTCACCACCTAAGGTGCAACCGCTTGCTTGGCTCAAGGCTCTTCCTCTCACCCAAGCTAGTGCGTAGGTCCCCTAGCACCTCCCCTCACCAACCTGACCCCTGCAGCAGCTCTGGCGATCTCACTGCCCAGGCCTAAGTCAGAGTCACTCTGATTCCTATAGTAAACACATGGCACATCTCATAGGCCATAGCCCAGAACAGCCGCACATCAGGGCAGGAAAAGGAGTCAAGTAAGTCAGTGCAAACGAGGAACGTCCTGGCTTGCAGAGATGTTTGGATTCCCAAACCGCAGGGGACACTGTGGAGTGGGATGGAACCCAGTGCCTTGGCCACGCAGTGGAAGGCTTTTCTGAGCTGGCTTCACTCACCCTTCTAGTGTCACCATCCCGATACAGATCGTCTCTCAGACACACCGGGGCAGCCCTACTCTTATTGTGCTGGTCTAAACGGTACCAGTTGTTCAGGGCTCAGTTCAGACCCAACTCCTCCAGGAACAGACCTCAGGCCACAGGCAGGGCTAAGCCACTAGAGCTGCTGCAGGCCACTCCACCCGCGATGATTCACCCACTTCCCCATGTGTCCCCAGCCCTGCCTAGCGCTGTCTCCTAAGGGCACCACTGTTGCCTGCAATGACCTGTCAGTCACGGGGTTACCTGTGGGCCCGGTCCCCAGAAAGGCAGGCTCCATGGCACCAGGTGCAGGCCCCAGACTGGTTACAAGCTTCAGGTGAGGGCAGCAAGCGGCAGAGGTCAGGGGGCAAGGTCAGGGCCAGCAGGCGGCCCAGGGCCACTCCCCCAAAGCCCCCAGAGATGTACAGGCGGCTCCCTACTGCTGCCACCGCATGGGCCACAGACTCTTCCACTGGGGGCCCCACAGACGCAGGACCTGAGGAAAGATGCGGGAGTTCAGAGAAGCAGAACAGGAGGTAGGGAAGAAACCTACACAAGGAAGCCAGTCAGGAGGGTCGCCAAGAGGGGACAAAAGCAGGAGGACACAGAGACAGGCATAGAAAGGCAGGGAGGAGACGGGTAAGGACGAGTGAACAGGAGAACCAGACAGCACAAGAGAGGGAGAGAAAGGCACACAGAGAACAAAGGACCAGAAAGTGGGGAATGAGGACAAAGCCAAGGCGCAATGGTGCCTGCCTGGAATCCCAGCTACTCCAAGAGGCTGAGGCAGGAGGGTCACGAGTTCAAGGCCAGCATGAGCAACTTAGTAAGACTCTGTCTCAAAATAATTTTATTTTTAAAAGGGCTAGGCTTAGTGGTACAGCACTTGCCTAGCATGTGTGAGACCATGGGTTCAATCCTCAGCACCACAAAAAACAAAACAAAAACAAGAAAACAGAGACAAATGTTCTGGAACCTGATGGAGGTGGTAACCACACAATACTGTAAAGGCTCTAAATTCCACTAAGTTGATCATTTTTAAAATGTACTTATGTTTGCAGTGCTGCAGATGTAAACCGGGGCCTTGCATGTGCTAGGCAACCCCTCTACATCCAAGCTACACCCCCAAGCCTATAGATCCTTTAAAATGAGTAGTTAATTTTATATTACATGAATTTTACTTCAGCTTTTCAAAGTCTCAAGAAAAAAGAAAGAGACAGATAGTAGAAAAGGTTAGATTATAAAAAAAAGAAAACTAGGGAGAGAAAATCAGAGAAGAGAAAGAAGACAGGCCCAGAAATATAAACATGATCATAACACTAACTGAAATGAGAAGGCAAGATGGGGGCTGGGGCAGTCGCTCCGCAGAGAAGCATGTCCAGCATATGCAGCACCTGGGCTCCATACCAGGCCTCACAAGAAAACAAGCAAGGTGACATCTATGCCCATTTCTAAGCTATGAACAGCAAAGCCTGGCAAGAAACTCCCTACACACAGTTGTGGCTGTCTCTAGAGAGTGGGGTTGTGGGAGGGTTTTTTCCTTCCTATTCTATAACTTACATGTAATGAATATTACTTTTATAACCAGAATAAAAATGGAATTTTCAAAGTAAAAAGAAAGAAGACGGGCATCTCCATAACCCTAAAAATACGGAGGAGAGGGAGCAACAGAGAGAGAGAGAGAGAGAGTGTGTGTGTGTGTGTGTGTGGTGGTGGTGGTGTTGGGGCTGAACATTTCCGTTCCACTACATCCCCGCCCTCTCCGCTCCTCTTTCTTTCTTTCCTTTTTTCTTTTTTGCGGTACCGGGGATCGAACTCAGGATCTTGCACTTGCCAGGCAAGTGCTTATTCAACTGAGCTATATCCCCAGCCCCTTCTTTTCTCTTTCTCTCTCTATCTCTCTCTTCTTTCTCTTTCTTTCCTTCTTTTCTTTCTTTCTTCCTTCCTTTTTT